>JACEGR010000820.1:0-214147 GCA_014170235.1 Listronotus bonariensis
ATGGTTATCCAGCTACAGACTGTGTCGAATATGGTGGGCCACCCTGTATAGGCATGTTTCTTCTTTTCTAAGATATTCATTGAAAAAGGCACTGGCTAAACGGTCTTTATTAATGGGTACATTTAGGATGTCTCATCGGCCAAGTAAGCCAACTTAGCATGCAGAGACCGCTGTTAGCGTTTTTATTTTTTCTGAATGCATTGCTAACTTAAAGGTTCACAGCTAATCAAATGTGAACAATCACAGCTAATCAAATGTGAACAATTAAATATAAATTTGGTTTATAGGTATATTAAGTATTTATATATTTACAGTAAGTATTGATAACTGTTTGACAAACTTTGTAAGCGTCTACAAAGTAATTGATGCAAAATATCACTATAGACAATAAAACTGCTATATTCACCTACCTAGTACATTATTATTATCAATAGCACTTAAAACATCTTCATTGTTTAAGTTAGTTTTTGTCGCAGTTGTAAGATCAAAAATTTGCTCTACTTGGGGACACAGAGGAATATAAACAAAGGAATTATCTAAAAATTTTATGAGCATAGACCCATCATGTTGCATCAAAATCTTAACGCAATAATTAAAAAGCACGACTGCTGGTTGCGGACTGCTCCTCGGTGCAGAGTCGGACAGTCAGACGCTGGGGTTGATCTGCTTGCCGGTGCTCCGCCGCGTCGTACCAATTGGGTGACAGACAATTGTGGCGAGGTGGTGGAGTATCCACATTTGTAACAGATAAGTAAATATAATAAACCAACATCTAAATATAATTTTCTTGAATACTACGCCACTGGAATCTCGTCAAATTACCGGAAGGACGACGCATGGTCAATGAAGCCGATAAATGTCAATCAATTTTATCGACTCTCCTTCTCTTGGTCATGGTTGTAAATGGGATAGAGTGAGACATATGTTTCAGAGACATTACCATTTTCGAGAAAGTAGTTAACAAAATGGCTACAACCCGTTCACATGCCTAATTAGTATAAAATGTGGTTATAAAATATTAATAAATTATTATATGAAAGAAAGGTCCAAATGAAAACTATTTCATATATATATATATATATATATATATATATGCTACGCCGTCACCACTTCTATATATATATATATATATATATGCCACGCCGTCACCACTTCTGTCTCACTTTCAATTATTCTCCTTTTTGTTGCTTGCACACGATGTAAACGACTAGTTTAGACAGCAATAGTTATTTGCCGTCTTTATTTGTATGACGCTTGTGGCATATTTGTAACTGGTTTTTAACCTACCCTTATTGAGGAAGTTGTGGAAAATATGTATGTAATCCTCCATTTTGTGGCGGTGCGGCGGCCTTTTTGAATTTTAATTTTTTTATAGTAAGCTCTGTACTATCAAACAATTCCTTTCATTTGATACCCATATGAGTTATTGTGAAATAATATGTAATGTACCATTTTCTATCGGCGGCCGTCTTGAATTTTCAATCATAATAGCTATTTATGTATCAAGGGCGTTACTAGGACTATAATGCCCTGAAGGTCGAAATAGCCCGAGGGCTAGATTTCGACCTGATGGGCATTATAGTCCAGTAAAGCCTCGTGGTTCATACAATGCTTTATGTTTTACCCAAAAAGAGTTTTTCAATGACTAATTACATTATTTATTCGCAATATAAAAAATAAGTTGCACCTGTACCTGTATACGTAAGTAGATAATGACTGGTGTTAAGTTTGACTTTGACGTTTCTATCAGTTAGTCAGTTGGCATTTTTTATTTAACGATTTGCTCAAAATGAAAGAAATTCCACAAAATATAAGAGAAAAGGCCATAAAAGCGACCGAAAATCTTTTGCCAGTTAAATCAAGGCAACACTATGATCGGGAGTATGACATATTTGGTATTTGGAAAGATGCGAACGCAATTCTTCAAATAACCGAAACCGTTTTAATGGCATATTTTCAGGAACTGGTAAGTTATTGATTTTATTTTAATACATATGTTTGTATAAACTTGATCTTTATTGTGAGAAAAATAAAATTGGATAAGCAATAAAATTTCCATATTAGCGCATTAGGGCATTATAAGCGGGCATTATCATAATGCCCGCTTATAATGCCCTAGATGTGATAGCAGGTATTATTGCTACCATAACATATTACGTTTCTAAGGTATTACAGATCAATAATAGATGGGTAAAACATAAAGAATGTATTATATTGTATTGTCATTAAAGTTAAGAGTGTGTATCAAATGTCAGATCGATCTGTCGTCAGAAAGGGGTAAAATTCCAATTACTAAATTTGACCCAAATAAATAATAAATAAACTGGACAAGCTAGGTAAAATCGTTTAATAATAATAATAATAAAAACGTATTGTTTTAAATTAGACGACACCAGCAAGTCGATACAAAGTTATAGAGCAAAGAACGAGATTCGAATTCACAGCATGAATTAATTACAAAACATAAAGCAGTACGCTGTTACTTATTGTTTGTTTTGGTATTGCGTATGTACAGGGTGGGAAAAATTGGGCTTTTTATAGGTTATCTCAGTTAATACTGAATTATGTTCTCGATTTTGGAGAAACTAAAAATGGCGTAGTTAGAATTTTTATAAAATAATTTATCTTAGAGATACCAGGAAAATTAAAAATTGTCGTTTTTGATCTTACCCTGTATATCCTTTAATATAAGAAACATCAAAAATCATAGAGACAATTTTTGTAGAACTTTTACGTGGAATCTACAGAGAGTATTTTTATACAGGGTTGCGTTAAAAAGTTACGATGCCAACTTAATGTTTGTCTTATGGAACACCCTGTATATATTTTTTCTAATTAAATATATATATATATATATATATATATATATATATATATATATATATATATATATATATATATATATATATATATAGTTAAAATTGGTAAGTTTCTTGGACCCTTTAGTATATTGTCAGTTTGGATTTTCTTGGGATATGGTCCTATTTTATAAAAACATTAAAACTACTGTTTCATTCTTTATTCCTAACGTTTCGGTCATGGCTTTGACCTTTTCAAAAGTACATTAATTATGAGTCAGGAAATTTAGAAATTATCCATTCAAAACAAAATTCTGGGAACGTCACTGTATAAAACACATTTTAAAACGTAACACTACATATTTACAAGACATTTCCACAGATAACAACGACGAAAAGCAAAAATGGTCACTCACGTTTTGCTTTTCGTCGTTGTTTTATCTGTGGAAATGTCTTGTAAATATGTAGTGTTACGTTTTAAAATGTGTTTTTATACAGTGACGTTCCCAGAATTTTTGTTTTGAATGGATAATTTTCTAAATTTCCTGACTCATAATTAATGTACTTTTGAAAAAGGTCAAAGCCATGACCGAAACGTTAGGAATAAAGAAATGAAACAGTAGTTTTAATGTTTTTATAAAATAGGACCATATCCCAAGAAAACTCAAACTGACTATATATATATATATATATATAGTTTTTTAAATATTTTAATTTTTATATGTGTTTTAGAGTGTACCCCGTACAAACACAGAATATTTTAAAATAATAATTAAATGTAATAATTAGGATATTTTTATAATTTAAACTAACCTTCATATACTTTTAAAAGTATAAACACAATAAACAAAAATAATGCCTATATTTCTAATTATTGTTTCTTATCACTACAATAATATATATATATATATATATATATATATATATATATATATATATATATATATATATATATATATATATAAATAAAAGGTAAAATTCTTTGGGCATATGGCTCATCAATGACTGTAAAAATAAATAAAAAATAACCCATAAGAATTCGGCTACTATGGTTGGTTGTTCAAAAATTACGGAGTCTCCAAAGAAAATGGAATACCTTGGGCCCGACCAAGACGGTGACACGTGTTTCGTCTTCGTTAAGACTTGTCAAACCGCTTCAGGTCGCTAGACGCCCTTGATGAAATCGCGACTGACTGTAAATATTCTTTCTGTCGTTCAGAACTAATAAATACAGACAGTGGCGCCATCCCACCAAGAAATTCAAAAACAACCAGCCATAGCATCGAGAGGTTAAAGGTGGTAGGTAAAAAGTGCGCCATCTAGTTGTATATGGCGAAAGTTAAAAATGCACCATACTGTTATGCCAAACAAACCATATGGAACTGGCCGCCCATCAGTCTGCGGGTTTGCAGAATTCGGATGAGTAGTTTTGCCAAAACCAGGTAGGTGGCGTACAGCAGTGACTGGAAAATATGATAAAAATCATATTGAAAGCAGTATTTTCACCCAAACTGCGATATAATATAAAAGTGAATGGTTCTTGAGCCTTGATATAAATACATTAATAATTATTAATGTATTTATATCAAGGCTCAAGAACCATTCACTTTATATATATATATATATATATATATATATATATATATATATATATATATATATATATATATATATATATATATATACAGGGTGTTCATTTAAAAACTTTCCACTTAAGTTATCTTCGAAACGAGACAGATTTGAGAAAATCGCCGAAACACGTCAAGATATTTATTGAGGGGAACGTTTTTGACAAAAATTGGACGGCGCCCCTTTAACCCCTTAACCACCAGGGCCACCACCCCAAAATTCTTAAATGAAAAGGCGGGTCGAGTGATACATAATTTTAAAGCTCCTGACGAGTACTTTATAAACCTAGAATATGAAGTCAATATCTTCACCTATTACAAAATGGCGGTACTTTAAAAATTACCTAAATACCTGATTTGGATGGTTATATTTCCGAAACTAATAAAGTTCGATATACCTAATGTGGTGTTTTCTTAAAGCTCTTTTAAAGGTCTTTTTAATGGTGATACTGGTAGTAATATACAGGGTAGAAGAAAAAGTACATATTTTTTATTTAAGAACCCTGTATATTATTTTACCATTAAAAAGATCTTCTCTAAACCAGTGCCTTTTTTAATGTATATCTTATAGAAGTAGAAACATGCCTATATTTTTTTATTTAAATATTTCTAAACGTCAAATATCATTTCTCAGTTTTGACGCCTATTTTTTATTGTTCTAAAAACCAATTTCATTTTCGCACGCAAACAAGAGCGCAAAGTAACTACTTTTCGCACGCGAGTGGAAAAATATCTTTAAAATGTAAAGTTAAATCGTACATAACCGCTACTAAAATCAACATTTTTACTTACTTTTGCATATATCGATCCTTGACAACAATAATAATCAGCAAAACATTTGCTATCAGTGCAGCCAAAAATACAAAGATGTACATTCCAATAACGGCAAATTGATCCTGCCTTAAATAGTTGTACAACATTTCCTCTGTTAGATTTCCAAAGCTTCCATCATTTGCTTGCTGCTGCTGTATATAACTTAAGTTGGTGTCTTTTTCTGTTATGTTGTCCATTTTATTTGAGATTTTTTTATATCTGAAAAATAGAAAAAAATAAATTGGTACACTGAAAAAATATTTTGGTAATTTACAACTTAAGGCGTTGGTTATTTTTAGCCATAGTCGGACTTGACAAAATAAAAACTTACTTTTAATAGTAGTTAGTATAGTGAGAACATTTTAAAAGCGCAAATTCGGTACCCTTTGAAAATAATACAAAAATCATAAAAAAGGCCGCCTGCAATCGGACTATTTTATACAAAAGCGCCGCTATCCTTTACAGCGACGCGCCGATACACTATGGGATAGAAATCCATTATTTTGACCAAAAAGCAACTTTGAAATTTTAATGGCTCATGCTGTGTATTTTAAAGTAGATACTCCAACCTACATGTACGCAAAATTATAAAAGAATATGACGATTTCTATTGGGTTAATAAGAAACTTGAAGATGTATTTTAAGTAGACATAAATATACAACATTTAATCTTCTAAGTTTATTATTAGCCTTGTTTACTAAAAAAAGTAAAAGGGTTTAAATAATTGTTGCCTTCTAAATTTATTTTAAAATTTATAGTATATCAATATTGTACAGTTGGTATAATTATAGTTAATAATAACCATTTTATTAAGAAAATAATACACATTAAAAATGCATAGTCAAAAAATAATTAATTAAATATGCTACATAATCTACATCTAGTTATTCACATTCTTCCATATCTGACATACTATCACTACTTGAGTCATATGAGTCTACTTGTATAATTAGAGGTTCAACAGTTGTATCTACTATTATATCCAAAGACCACATTTTATTTTCTACTTCTAATACATGTTCGACACATTTTTTCCAGTTTTCTGGGGAAGCATTAGATATGGCAATTTGAAATAGTTTTTTTTATATCTACTAGTTTAAACGTAGTATTATTTCTGGCTACTTCACCTTTCACTTGTGCCCATATAAGTTCTATGGGGTTTAGTTCTGCAGTGATAAGGTGGCAGCCGATATACAGTTATATTTTGTTTCTTAGCTATTTCATCAATTACAAAACGTGTGTACTTAGCTTTATTTGTGTCGACTTCACTTTTTATTAGCTGCAACAACTCTAGTTTAACACTATCTGTAGGATGTTCAATATTTTGCTGCATCAACCAGGATTGAATGTCTTTTTTAAGCCAGCTTAAAGAGCATTTTGGCAACACACGGACACTAACTTAAGGGCAACTGGTTCTTGACTTTCCTAAATCAAGACAGCGATCCGAGATTAAACTGCTGCTATTCCTCAAGACATGGTGATAAAAGTGATGCGTGACTTCTAGGAACGCCTTCGCATGCGTGTCGCTGCTAACGGCCGTCACTTAAACGATATAATTTTGAAAACATAGTTAAAAAACCTTAAAGTGTGCTCTTTTTGAAAATAATAAAAGTTTAGCTTCATATTTTATAGTAGATTTTTATTTGCTACCCAAATGTGGGAGTCCATTCTGCCGCACCCTGTATAATCGAATACGTTTTTAACAATCTGCTTTTCGTTTACAGTTAAATGGCCGAGACATGCGCGTTTCTGCGGAGAAGCCATTTTTACAATACTGTAATACTTTGAACAATACTCAAACAACCACTCAGTTGCACATATGGAAAGATATATATAAAATTTATAATCCTTATTTAACGCAATTCGGTGTATTTCTACCTGTTCTTTGCACAGAGACGGGTGCGCCTATGGTTTACAACCTTCTAACCGTCCCGAGACATTTTATTGCTATCTCTTGCAAAAAAAATAGAGTTTAGCCCCTATTATTGTAAATAATTTCGGGGGTTTCAAAAATACAATAAGTGATTATTGCTTATTAAATTGGATAGTGCTTATTTTTTTCTATTTAAATTAACCATTTAGAGTGTTACAAAAGAAACAGGTTGGTGTGTTGTTTGATGCTAATAGGGAAAATAATTAGTTAATATGGATTTTCTGCTATACTTTTAACTAAAATATTGATTGTGTTGTTTAAAGTTGTCAATAAAGAATTACTCTTTTTAGCTTACAGTGAGCCAACCCCGATGCATTCGAAAAAATTGACTTAGGACCATAAATACGATTTTGCAAACTTTAGACGACTCTGTTGATGCTATAAAAAACGAAAGATGGTTATATCTATTTTTTTTTGAGTACTTGATCCAAAATTCGTCGTTTTATTGCATTCACGGCACTCTAGATTGAAAATTTAAAAAAAATAAAGTTAGATGGTTAAAAGTTGCAAATTTAATGCCATTATACTCAAAATGTAATTTTCTAATAAAATAAGTAATAATATACCGGGTATCCCATTTAAAATAAGAAGTTTAAGGCCTTTTCCGGATAGACCGAAAGTGATAGAAAACAAATGTAAAACAATGCATTTTTATGTGACAAACCTACGTACCAAATTTTATTTTAATATCCTAAAAATAAAAAAGTTATAGGGGTAAGCCACCGGCTAGGGACACCCGGTATGTGATATTACTCTAAACATTTATTATTAATAATAATTTATTACCATTATTACCTATTTTGTGTAATTTTAAATAGTACAATAGTCCTCTACTCACGGTTCCCAACAGAGAAACTCGTGCTGCCGCACGTATGCATCCCTATACGGTCCAACTGGACAGGCCCCGAACTTCCCACTTTGTTCGTTCTTTTATCCCAAAAGTTTCTAAACTGTGAACCTGCTGTCAAGTATTTAAGTCCCGTGTCAACAAACCCCCTCTTACCTTGCTTAAGACACCCACAGTACGTTAGTATTTAGACTTTTAGCCTTCGTGGTTTGTCCAAAGATAAAAAAAGTTTAGTTATGTAAATTTACAAATATTTTTTCACAACTCACAACTGTAACTAAAAATAACCAACGTCCAACCTGGTAAATTCACAAAATATTATTTTCAGTGTAAGGAGAAAGGCACATATTTATCAAAAAGTTTTAAGAGCGAAGAATATGGGATGCGCCGTGACAAATGACACTAACGTTCGTGCAAAAGAGTATAAAAACGAACCCTCCATCTGTAAGTGACATGGGCGAATGATTTTATTTCACGTTTAAAAAACCGGTTTTCTTCTCAACTTAATTTCTTTAAGGGATATTTTTCTAATTCTTCTGTCTTACAGCTGCTAACAAGCTTATCTAATAGCTGACGTCATTAAAATGTGAATCGAAAAAATAAAAACGCTTACCGCCAACGACAAATGACATTAAAAAAATAATAATATAAGCTAAAAAATGGTAACTCCCGTTTTATCACAAAAATGCACAATACTTTCAATTGCAGTTGAATTAATTCTTCACATGGTTTCCACACATATTATTGTTATTGTTATTAGTATACATTTAGTCAATTTTGTTTGACTTTTAGCCTCAAATTCGGCCATATTTCCCCCTCTTTGTTTTTCAACCTGTTAGACAGTGGTTAGACATCTCCCGTGGCCGCTAACAACCGCTGTGAGCTGCTGTAGACTGACGTCATTGATTTATCAAAAAAATAAAATTGCTTACAGCTGCTGTAAGCAGCTAACAAAGAAAACATCCCTTTAATTTTACCGAAGATTTTGATTTGGTTCATACAAAGTGAAACTTTTGTGTGATTTTGAAGACTTTGAAAACAGCTTATTTGGAGACTTCTACATTTTATTAATACCCGTAATGTATTATACTGGGTGTCAAATGTTAAATTAACACCCCCTTAACTTTTTAATTTTTTATTGTACAGGGTGGTAACTAATTGAGATAAATATATCAAAATATTTTTATTGCTGTTATTATATAAAGGGTGTTCCAATAAAAAAATATATTTTTGTGGTTCCCTGTATATTTTAATTAATTACATACTCTAATACTACAGAATCAAACAAAAGAACATTTTTGTACGATAACAAGTAAAAAGAATTAAGGAGGTTTAAATTTATAACTTTACACCCCGTACATTCTAAATGTACTGCAAAAACATAATTGTTACTTGATAATTCAAACATAATCCTTAATAGCTATTTATGTATCAAGGACGTTACTAGGACTATAATGCTCTGAAGGTCCTTCAGGGCATTATAGTCCAGTAAAGCCCGTGGTGCATACAATGCTTTATGTTTTACCCAAAAAGAGTTTTTCAATGACTAATTACATTACTTATTCGCAATATAAAAATAAGTTGCACCTGTACCTGTATACGTAAGTAGATAATGACTGGTGTTAAGTTTGACTTTGATGTTTCTATCAGTTAGTCAGTTGGCATTTTTATTTAACGATTTGCTCAAAATAGAAGAAATTCCACAAAATATAAGAGAAAATGCCATAAAAGCGACCGAAAATCTTTTGCCAGATAAATCAAGGCAACAGTATGATCGGGAGTATGGCATATTTGGTATTTGGAAAGATGCGAACGCAATTCTTCAAATAACCGAAACCGTTTTAATGGCATATTTTCAGGAACTGGTAAGTTATTGATTTTTATTTTAATACATATGTTTGTATAAACTTGATCTTTATTGTGAGAGAAATAAAATTGAATAAGCAATAAAATTTCCATATTAACGCATCAGGGCATTATAAGCGGGCATTATCATAATGCCCGCTTATAATGCCCTAGGTGTGATAGCAGGTATTATTGCTACCATAACATATTCCGTTTCTAAGGTATTACAGATCAATAATAGATGGGTAAAACATAAAGAATGTATTAAATTGTATTGTATTAAAGTTAAGAGTGTGTATCAAATGTCAGATCGATCTGTCGTCAGAAAGGGGGTAAAATTCCAATTACTAAATTTGACCCAAATAAATAATAAATAAACTGGACAAGCTAGGTAAAACCGTTTAATAATAATAATAATGATAATAAAAACGTATTGTTTTAAATTAGAGTACACCAGCAAGTCGATATAAAGTGATAGAACAAAGAACGAGATTCGAATTTACAGCATGAATTAATTACAATACATAAAGCAGTAGACTGTTACTTATTGTTTGTTTTGGTATTGCGTATGTACAGGGTGGGAAAAATTGTGCTTTTTATAGGTTATCTCAGTTAATACTAAATTATGTTCTCGATTTTGTATAAACTTGATCTTTTTGTAAGAGAAATAAAATTGGATAAGCAATAAAATTTCCATATTAGCGCATTAGGGCATATAATGCCCTAGGTGTGATAGCAGGTATTATTGCTACCATAACATATTCCGTTTCTAAGATATTACAGATCAATAATAGATGGGTAAAACATAATTAATTTAAGCTGAAGTTTATAATCAAAGTGACTTAAAAAAAATACCTTTGTGTTTTCCTTTTTTCGAAAGAGGTTGTCAATCATTTCATGGCGTGTTTTAGATTGTGCTTATACCTTAATTAAAGCGTAAATTACAGTTAGAAAAAAGTTGATGAGAACAACTTAAATACAAGGTATTTCATTAAGGTTGAATAGGTAGCATATCTCAGGAAATAATAATGGTAAAACATTAAGAAAAATCCTCATAAGGAAATCGACTATAAGAAACCGCTGAAAATTATTTTAAGTTCCTAACATGCAGAGTTGGGGCGTATTCTAATACTCAGTATTCTGAATAGTATTCAGAATACATTTTGTCGGTATACGAATACATTTGTGTGTTTGGTTAGTATTCGGGATTCTGTATTCGAATATTTCGTATACAGCAACCAACTAGATTTAATTAAAAAAGTAAATGAAATTGAAGAAAACTTTATTAATAATATTAATTTTTCTTTTTTTTTTGCTCTTCAAATTTAGGTTATTTTTTTGTAGTAGTATTCGAATCTTTTCATTTCCAGTATTCGAATACGGATTCCGGGTATTCATAAATACCGAGTATTCGAATACTTTTTTTTCCGGTATTCGTATTCGAATACCGATTTTCAGTATTCTGCCCAACTCTGCTAACATGCTAGGGGCATAACAGCTATAGTCGTTTATAAAAATTTATTCTTCTTGGAAGCGATTTATGAATTCCTACTGCGTGTCAGCACTTCATGGAGTTGAAACGCAGTAGCAAATACGAACAGTATTACCTTTATTTACCTTTTTAAACCCTACGTGAGTTTGGTGCTGCAGTCTGGGAGGAATTTAAAAGCATGCAAATGCATAAGCGGTTTGTGAATTCCTACTGCGTGTCAGCGCCTTCATGTAGTTGAAACGCAATAGCAAATACGAACAGTATCACCTTTATTTACCTCTTTAAACCCTACGTGAGTTTGGTGCTGCAGTCTGGGATGACCAGGACTTTAGTGAGACAACATAAACCAAATTTTAGACAGGAAATGACAGATATAAATGTCAAACTCAGAGCTGGGCGCCATTTTAAAAGAAAAATTAAATGGAAAAAGTCATACTGTAAACTTTTTATTTAAAAAACAAACATTGACACACTACTTTTAGGTTATAAACCGTTTAAAATTCATATAAAACTAAAAGAAAATGATTTAATTAAATGCAATAAGGCGGTAAAGTTAAAAGATTTAAGGCGGGGGCGAAGCGTCTCCTGTTGCCATGCAGTATAAATTCCAAATAGAAAAACAAATTTGCTTGTACTTAAAACATCCCAGGTTACAATATGCGTAGCTATTATAGGGCTGATTTCTGCGTTCTACTTTATGAATTCCTACGCAATATTTGTGCTGGCGCGTAGTAATATTTTTACAGTGTTCTAAAATAGAAACTTCCTTTAAATCCTCCTGCATTTCAGCACGGTAGGGTGTTGTAGCGTAGTAGGAATTCATAAAACACTACTTGGAATCACCCAGTATAAGTTTAAAAAACAATATAACCACGGTCTTACTAATAAAATTTTGCATTTTTGCTTTCTTGTAGGGCGTGAAATAAGGGCTATAGAAAAGGGTAAACTTTTATTGGTTAAAAGGCTGATAATTTTGGTTTGCTAACAGCATTTAACAAACGTGGTTATGTTTTAACGTTGTTTGTGCAATAAATTTTAAAAATAAAAAGAGTAGTGCACATTTTGAGGATTTTTTTATAGCAAATTTATTAACGTTTTCGTTTTTAATATAATAACTATAAAATTGCATTTAAAATGTAAGCATAACAGCGGTGGCTATATATGCAGTTTTTATATTTTTTTCCTTTAAAGCAACTAAAAATACAATTTTCTACATTTTTTGTATCTGGCTTCGTATTTAAAATATTTAAAAACAAACAGACCTTTAAAAAAATATTTAACGCCCTGTATCTCAGAAACGAAGCAACTCCGGACATATGTTTATAGGAACTTTTCTTCATAAAATGATATAAGAAATCACCCTTAAAAGTTTGGTACCGTAGTTAGGAAATAATCCTTATTTTAATTTCGAAACAAGTCATTTTTAAGCCACCCTGTTCATCCAACCTTTAAATATTTTTGTGGAAATGTATTTTCTCATCAAGCAGGTTTTTTTATTAAGAGACACTTTTTTCGTAAAATTAATAATAAAAAAAGGTTTCCCATTTGTTAAGAACTTTGAAAGAAACGCTGTATAAGGGGTTCAAATAAAAAAGAGTACATTTTTTGCAGTAAGTCAAAACCCGATGTTCAATTGTTATTCTGTTGACAGCACGTTTATCAGTAAAAAAAAAAACATTACTAATTTTATCAACTTTGTATCTCCAATACGTATAATAAAGTTTGATCACCGTGTACAAGGGGTGTCTTTTTTTTATTATTATTCTTCATTAATGCTTGGATACAAAATTGTATTTACACACGTCAAATATATATACATAATAAAATTCAATAAAAATTTACTAATACATAGTCACAGATAAAAAATTTCACTCTTAGCTTAACATTACAAACATATTAAAATATTAAAATCTAAAATTTAAAAATTCTTCAAAAGAATAAAAACCATTTTGCATCAGCAATCTTTTAACCGCTTTCTTAAAAGAGAAAAGGGACATTTCTTTTAAGTCGCTGGAAAGCCTGTTGAAGAATTGAATGGCAAGGCAACCAGGGCCATTCTGACACCTCTTCAAGCGATTATACCTTGGCATCAAATGCTCTTTAGCTCGCGTATTGTATGAATGTATGATGGGTCATATACAAGTTCAGGTTTTTCTTTACGTGTACTAGGTTTTCTAGTATATAGATTGATGGAGAAGTTAAATATTTATGCTGAATAAATGCATTTCTACAGTCAGCTCTATGAAAGACCCGAGACCAATCTTACTGCCCGACGCTGAAGCTCAAAGATCTGAGCGGCAGCACATCTAGGAATTGTCTCAGTGACTTGTTTGAGTCATTTGATATTAATGTAACTACAGTAAATCCCACTCGAATATTTACAAATAAAAATGGCCACACTAGTTCTAGTTCCATTGACTATGTAGCTACCAACATAAGTAGTAAAGATTTTCGTTGTAGTATTTTCAATCCCCACATGAGTGACCACCTGGCTCATAGGTTTGAGTTTAACTTTTGCGGTGATATAGTAAAGAGTACTGTAGGGATTGGAAAAAATGAAGCTTGTTTAGGGACTTATATTATGTCGAGAAATTTATGTGACACCAATCTGTCATTGTTTAGAAATATGATTTTAAAAGTAGACTGGCACGTACTTCTTAATTTTGATTCAGAAATTGATTCTGTATGGGCAGAATTTGTTGAAACAATTGTCTACTGTATGGATTGCTGTTGTCCTTATAAAAAACAAATAATAAACACTAAAAGGCGTAATCATTGGTATAGTTTTGAACTGCAAGAGATGAAAAAGGACCTTGACCAGCTGTTTTGGCTGAAAACAAGTGTTTCCGATAATAATTTAAATTTTGAGTACATTGTTAATAAAAGTAAATAAAAAAGAATACTATACTAATAAAATAAATAACTCTTTAAACAAAAATAAAACGATCTGGAAGATTGTGAATGATAAATTAAACAGAAACAAGAATAGTAGAAACAGCATCTCTCTTAATATCGATAATCGTATTATTGCTGAACCTAAACAAGTTGCTGAAGAATTTGCATCACATTTTAGTAGTATATCTAGAAAAAAATTAATTGTTAAATACGGTAATCCTAGTTCTTTTGTACGGCACCTACTTTAGTTTTAAACACAATTGTGATTAGTGATATAGATGCGTCCCAGGTTATTAAAATTATTAACAATATGAAATGTTCTAATTCTAGTGGGTTTGATGACATAAATATTAAGATTGTAAGAGCTATAAAGGATATAATATGTCAACCATTGACGAACCTTATAAATTATAGTCTGAGTATGGGCACCTTTCCTCAGATACTAAAGCGTGCTGATGTGGTACCAGTACATAAAAAAAATGAGCGTAACAATATTCTTAATTACAGACAAATATCCATCTTGAGCATATTCTCTAAAATCTTTGAAAAAATAATATTTGATTTAATAATAAATTTCATAAAAAAGTTCAGTATTTTGCACTCATCTCAGCACGGTTTCTACCCCGGCCGATCCATAGAAACGGCAAATTTCAATTTTTTAAACTTCGTTTATTCAAACATTGATAAGGGAAAATATGTAGTTTCAATGTTTTTTGACCTATCGATTGCTTTTGATACCGTCAATAAAAAGTTTCTTTTATCCAAGTTATATAATATGGGCATCCGAGGTAAGATTTTGAATTGGTTAAACTCTTATTTAACTGATAGAATGATGGTGGTAAAATATGACGGTGTATACTCTGAGAGTAAAAATATTGATATGGGTGTCCCACAAGGGTCTGTATTGGGACCTTTACTTTTTATACTTTATGTCAATGACCTCTCTCAATTTATTCAATCCGACCATATTACAATGTATGCGGATGATACCACGATTGCTGTGTGTGCTGATGACTTGGATGAATTAAATAGTAAGGTACAACATGTATGTAATAGTATGGAGATGTGGTGTAAAAGAAATGATCTTATCCTTAATGGCCAGAAAACCGTTCATATGGAACTTTACAATAAAAAGTCACTTCCAAACCAGTTTGCAGTTAATAATAACATTTTACTAGAACCTAAAACGGTTTTTCTTGGTACACACATTGATAGTCAGTTGACCTTTAGCCCACATATAGACTACGTGTGTGCAAAGCTAAGCTCAGCTTATTTTGCTATTCTGCAGCTCAAGAACACTATAAATGAGTCTGGTCTGCTGTCCGTGTATTACTCATTGGGTTACAGCTTCATGTCTTCTAATGTCGTGGTATGGGGAGCCAGTAATCTCTGTAATCGTGTGTTTGTTGGACAAAAGAGACTCGTGCGTCTTATTTTTAACTTAGATTACCAGGAGAGCTGTAAAAGTACCTTTATTACTAAAAGGTTACTCACATTTCCCTCTCTTTACTTGTTTAGGTGTCTGATGTTTATTGATAAAAACAGAGAAATTTTTAAAAAACTGGGAGAATCCTCTAGTTATAAAATAAGAAGAAATAATCTTCTTGAAATTCCGTCCCATAAGACAGCGTTTTTTGAGAAGGGCCCATTTTACAACTGTGTAAAAATATATAATGCCCTGCCTAACACTTTAAGATCACTCAGAGGCACTCAGTTTCAGAAGGAAGTAAAGAGGTATCTTCTCTTAAACGCTTTTTATTCAATAAATGAATATATGACTAAGAGTGCCTAATTTTGTTTTTTTATTGTTTTTAATCTTGTTTGTTTGTGTGTGTGTGTGTGTGTGTGTGTGTCTGTTATTTTATTTTTATGACAATTTTGCTTTTTAACCTTTTGTATTTAAATTCTGTGTAAGATTTTATGTAATTATTTTTTATTCTATATTTATTTTAAATATGTAAGTATTTATTAGCGATGTTTGTAGATATGTAATTGTCAAAGCTATTTATTTATTTATTTATTATTTTAAATTATTTTTAAATTTAAATTTAAATGTATTGTTGACGACCCATTGTACTGTAGTGTACTTTTTGGCAATATATGATATCTATCTATCTATCTATCTATCTATCTATCTTGCATGACCCCATGCAAGAACCGCATATGATAGGTGGCTATGGCACAATGAAAAATAAGCCTGCTTGACAACGTCCGCCGTAACACAATTGGACAAGTTTCTCAAAACAAATATGCTCGAATTGAGCCTCGAAACCAGGCAGTCAATATGAGAATCCCAACCAATAATCTGGTGTCAAGATGTACCCCTAAGAACCTCACCGTCTTACTTGCATCTTCCTGTGGAATCTGCCTCATTAAAAATACCATGTGCTCGGTCTTTGTGTCGTTCAAGTAAAGCCGATTAGCAGCAAACCAATCTTCAGCCCTTGACTGTGACTCCGCAGCTCCAGCAAGCGCCTCATCCCGATTGCCAGCAGTGAAAGACATATTAGTATCGTCTGCAAAGAGAGTGAATTTAGCCATCGGAGCAGCCTGGGGCAAGTCGTTGATGTATATTAAGAAAAGTAAAGGCCCCAGGACCGATCCCTGAGGAACCCCAACACTTACCACTCTCTCCGCAGACCGCACTCCCCGACACAGCCTGGCGTCTGTAACTCAAGTAAGATTTGATTAAGGCAATGCTGCTTTCACTAAAGTTGTAAGTTTTGAGTTTTTTAAGAAGCACTTCGTGGGTGACACAGTCAAATGCCTTGCTTAGGTCACAAAATACGGTAGTCAATAGTATGGATATAGGTCTGTAGTTGGAAACATCTTCAGAGTCCCCTTTTTTAAAGATAGGTATCACCACCGCCTGCCTAAGAATGTCGGGAAAAACACCCTCCCTAAGGCAGTGATTAATCAGATTTGTTAATGGTACTAGTATAATGTTAATAATGTTTTTGGGAATAATTATGTTAAAACCATGTAAGTCTTTACTATTTTTATTTTTTAGAGATGAAACAACATCTCTGACTTCATTGAAGTTCAATTGAATAAAATTAAATTTGCTTTCAGGTATATTACGTACCCGTTTCACATTCTCTAAGCAGTCAGTTTTAGTTACCTTAATTTTATTTTGAATATTGTGAGCAATACTTATGAAAAAATCATTAAACTCATTAGGAGAAATATTAACCTTAGTTTGATCTTTTTGAGGACCTCCTCTATATTCATTAATTTTAAAGCCACCAAAAAATATCCGAGACAAAATAATAAAAATAGCTAAGAATAAAAATAAATACAACATAATGAAAGAGTATTTTACTTTAAGGCCAAAAACCGTTTAGCAAAATATCTAAAGAATTGTCTTTTATAAAATTATTCCTTTAATTAAAATAAAAAAATGCAACGAACTTCCTGAGAATCTAAGCTATTTGATTTATTAATTACCTACTTTATTTTTGCGCCTTTTAGTAAGTATACCAAACGGCCTTTATTACAAAATAATTAACTTTGAAACAACCCTTCGTCCATCTTCTCAAAAGCTTAATTAATTTTATTTTATTTAAGAATTAAAAATATCAAGTAAATAAAGGGGAAGAAATGACAAAATGATGAAGTTAAGAACCTTATAATTATGCAGAATATTTCAAAATGATGTTAAGAATATTAAGGGCAAATTCTGCATCGAGAAATGTAAAAACAGAGTTTTTAAGTGCTGCAACTTTTTTCTTCAAAAAAATGGAAGCGACTTCTTTTTGCAAAAAGTACTGTCGATTCCTTTAAGCTTGATTAATTTTGCTCAAAAAAGTGCTTTTTGGACTTTTTCATTCTCACGCGCCGTTTATAAAATATATTATTTAAAAACTTGCCACTTAACACAAATTCTTAAGTAATAAAAAACACAAAATTTTGCACGACAGGCAGTATGAATTTCGCCACAGCAGATCTTCTTTCCTTCGTATCACACTGCTGGAATAAGTCTCTTGAGTTTCTAGGTGAGTCCCAGATCGTTGCTCTTGAAATATCCAAAGCTTTTGACCAGGTCTGGCACTTCTTAATAAACTTCCATTCTATGGTCTTTCAACTAAACTCTGTACTTGGCTCTCTAGTTATCTATCTGATCGACGTATATCCGTTATTGTGGACGGCCATTCTTCAAGCTTTCACCAAGTTAATGCTGGAGTGCCTCAGGGCTCAGTTCTGGCACCAACATTATTTCTTCTTCACATCAACGACCTTCTCTCGTCCACAACTAGTTCCATTCATAGTTTCGCCGACAATAGTACCTTTCACTCCAGTTTTCAGGTTCCTAAACCCATCACTAAGCCTGATTTGGAAGGCAAACGCAGAGCGATGCAGATATCTCTTTCGCAAGATCTAAATTTAATATTGGATTGGGGCGCCAAAAATTCTCGTATCCTTTAATGCATCGAAAACACAATCATGTTCTTTGTCGCGAAAAGAGTCACCAAATACTCATCCTCTACTTATAAGCGGCCAAGTTTTACAGAGCAAAGACACCTTCAATCTTGTGGGCGTCACATTTGAAAGTAACCTTAACTGGCATAAACACATTGTACCTATAGCCACGGCAGCTTTAAAAAGCTTGGATTTCTCTTTCGAGCCAAAGAGTATTCTTCTCCTTCTAATTTATACACTTTATATATGTCCCAAATCCGACCTCCCTTGGAGTTTTGTTCTCATATCTGGGACATGGCTTCCCCGACAACCCTAAGCACATTGGATTCTACTCAAAGAAGAGCTATTCGTCTTATTAATGATCCTTCACTTACAGAAATGCTTTCCTCTCTTGCCCATCGTCGGGCTGTGGGGGATCTATCACTTTTTTATAGGTACTTCCATGGCTTCTGCTCTGAAGAATTGTCCAGTATAGTTTCTCCAGTCACGGTTCGTACTTCCATGGCTTCTGCTCTGAAGAATTGTCCAGTATAGTTTCTCCACTCACGGTTCCCAACAGAGAAACTCGTGGTTTCGCGCGTATGCATCCCTATACGGTCCAACTGGACAGGCCCCGAACTTCCCACTTTGTTCGTTTTTTTATCCCTAGAGTTTCTAGACTGTGGAACCTGCTGCCAGCGGAGGTCTTTCCTTCCCCCAAATCTTCAAGTTTTTAAGTCCCGTGTTAACAAACTCCCTCTTACCTCGCTTAAGACACCCACGGTACGTTAGTATTTAGGCTTTTATATGATTTGGACTAAAGCTCTTACATATATTTTTTATGATGATACTGGTGATGTTATACAGAGTAGGACAAAAAGTATTTATGTTTTAATAAAGCACCTTGTTTATTATATCAGAATTAAAAAGATCTTTTAAAAGCTTATCTAGTTTATTAGTTTCGGAAATATGGGTATCGATATTAGGTATTCTCAGCACTTGTACCGCTCGCCGATGCGTCATAAAAATAATCATTACTTAAACTAATACCGGGCAGTGAAGTTTTTTTTTTTAAATAAAAAACTGAAAAGTAATAAAAATTTTAATTTCTTTATTTTAAAGTTAACAAGTATAAAAAAATTAACCGAATTCAAAAAATTAGTAAAAGTCACTTAAAAGTTAAAAATAATTAAAAAAATTAAAAAAAAGATCGGGTAATAGCATACTGCATAAAAGTTTAAAATCTTGTTCGGTTTACCATAATATATAAAAACTTTATAACTAAATCATACTACTACGGCCCTGAACTATTCAACCATTGGTTCTCCTCGACGAAAACATACTGATGATGATCGAGCGCGACCGTGGCAGCGCTGTGCAGGAACTCCAGACGGCGACAGAGTCTCTCGAAGCGACGCGACGCGCAAAACAACAAGTCGTCATGTTCTTTGTTCCACTTTTCACAAGTTAAATATGGTATTTGGTTTAAAAAATAAGTAGTTTTTTAAAAGTAACGTGAAATTCTATTAATACTCAACAAACCCTACAAATCTTTTGTTTATTTAGTTATTAACATTGAGTAATTCAACACCTATGTTATTACTGGACTTCCTTTTTTTTTCATCATTTTTATCTTTTAATTGACTTGACTAATTTTTGTTAAGGTATAGGTTCAATTTTTTTCAAATGATTATTTTTAGCTTTTTAGTTTCTTAGTATTTCATTTAAATCGGTAAATGGTGGAATAGAGACTCCCTTAATAAGGATAGTGCCCGGCTTTATTTATGCCGGTATTAATTCGTTCTTATTTTGGTCTTAGCAGTGTCTTATTTTAACTTTGAAACTGTTTGTGTAACCAAACGACTGTCGATAACAATCGTAATATTTTTGGGGTAGAAAATACTTATAACTTTGCTTTTCAAACGTTTTTCTGTAATTCCGTAAAAAAACCCGAAAGAAGAAATACGACCATACTACCAATCGCTAACCGCGTTAAATAATAAATGCTCACTTAAACAAAAATGCCTTTTCTGTATTACTATTATTAATACTAATATCAATATCACCATAGAATCCAGGGGGGCCTGGTGGGGACATTCCCCCGAAGCAAAAATTATTTTAGTAAGCGGGATTTTTTTGTTCTTTAAATTTTTAGGGGTAATTAATTTTTGGTAACTTCCAAATCCCCTCCGGGAATATTAAACTTCCCCCAAAAAAATATCTGAACTCAACACTGATCAATATGCAATAATTCTAAAATATGGGTACAAGCACTATTTAATAAAGCAACTTGCAATAACTCCCTAACAACAGCGTTGCCAAGCTGTTTTTGCTCGACTTGCTAGTAAGTATATTAGGTTTGTTCCAGCAGGCTGTCAGAAATGAAGGGTTCCTAGCAAAAACCGCATTTGTCAAATTTGTCCCCTTTTGAATTATTGGCAACATTGTATCAAGAAATATCGTAGTGTGTTATCTGAAAAATATTTCGAGCAAAAATAGCCATTGTCAGCCTTATTCGTACAGATAAAGTATGGATCGTTCGGCAAAAACCGCACTTGTCTTGACATGTGATGTTTTTGCAGGAAATTAAGGATTCGTTATAATGTTTAAAAATGGACGCGTCGCAAAACGTTGTGCCGACAATTAAAGCTAAACAACTGAAGAAAAGAGAGTTAATACGTCTAAAAAAGTTAAAGGTGCTGCTCACTTAAATCATAAAGATGTTTTGATTCCGGAAAAGCAAATTGGTGAGGATTGCAAGTAAGTTTTTACGCTTTTTCTCTTGTTTATTTCTTCTAACCTCAAAATCCGTCGTAGGTGTGTTCGTCACAAATGCTTCAGTGCGGTGCTGCCAGAGCAAAGGCAAGAAATTTTCGAAAGTTTTTATAATATTCCGACAAAAGACTTACAAGATTCACATCTGTCTGGCCTTATTACATTACAAGCAGTAAAGCAAAGATGGTCGCGAAAACCTGCAAGAAATAACGTTCTCGTTGATTATTTCGACTCGGACGAAGACATCACTTTACCAAATTATGAACATTCAGGTTCTTATGCTTTTAAAGTTCGAACAAAGCTAACTGAGGATTGTTATAAAGAAGTGACCGTATGTAAAAAGGCTTTTCTTAGTCTCCACGGAATCAGTTGTGCGCGCCTTAGACGCATACAGGAAAACCTAAGTAAAACAGCAAAATCACCCTGTGATAGGCGCGGTAAACATAATAATAGACCCAATGCTTTGACCTTGTGAATTGTAAAATTTAGTTAAAGGTCACATTAAATCATTCAGACCTCGACAATCTCACTATTCATTAAGGCAAAACCCAAATCGTTACTATCTCCCAGAGACCCTAAGTGTTCGGGCATTGTAAAGATCATTTTTAAAAGATTATCATATTAACGTTAGCTATAAAGCTTATTGGACAGTTTTCATAAGAAATTCAATATAAAATTTGGAATGCCAAGAACTGATACATGCTCAACTTGCGACTGTCTAATTCAAAACATTTCTGCAGCAGAAAGTGACGAATTAAGAGCTCCCCTACTAGCGGAAAAGGAGCTTCATTTGAGAAAAGCGAAAGCATTCTATGATTTGAAGAAAAAGTGGCAAGAAAAGGCTAGAAATGGTGAGGCAATGGTTTTTGGTATTACGTTTTTGGCGTCCATAATCTTAAAGATGATAGTGCAACAATGTACACCTACGATGAAACAATTGCAAAAAAGGTCAAAATGAAGTTACTTCATTACTTTTTCATTATTTTACACAGGTTCTTGACGTCACTTCTCGAAACTTGGTATTAATAAGTGATGGTTGCCCGGGACAAAATAAAAATTATGTTATGATGCATTTTATGTATTTATTAGTCCACTGCTTAAAGTTGTTTGACAATATTACCTATATTTTTCCCATACGTGGCCATTCATTTCTACCCAACGATCAAGACTTTTCAGTTATTTCAAAACGAAAAGCGGTTGAAATAACAGAGATTCCCGCGCATTGGGATACAATCATACAGACTTGCAGGAGAAATCCGTCTCCATTCAATCTGATTAAGGCACAACAAAACGACTTTTTAACATAAAATTATCCACAGATAAATATTTTCTTAAGAACCCGCGACCTCCAATTAAGCTGAAATCGTTAAGATTATATCGCATTCAGCCGAAAAACAAGTTTTGGAAATAAGGGACAGTTATAGTGGACCATTGGAGACAATCCGTACTTCGAAGTAAAATACCTCTATGCAATGAACTTCAACTTTTTCCGTTATACCGAGAACCTTTAGCCATTATTCCATTAAAAATAAAAGACCTACAGACTCTCAGCAAGGTACTAAGCAAAAAAGAAACATACCAGATTCTATAATGCCCTACAACCAACAGAATCAAAAATTGATGAATTAAGCGACGTCGATCCCGAAGATAATAGCAGTGGGTGTGACGAATAGAAAAAAATGATCTTTACGTATTTAGAACATAAGTTTAAGTTTGTATTTAACATTGAAGAATTATTACTTAAGTGAACTTTGTTTTATCATATTCGAATAAAACATGTTTTTTCTGTAAGTTCATTTTAATTTTCTTGCAAAAATAGCACTTGTCAAACAAAAAAATCTAATTTATGATGTTAAAACGTTTTTAAATTTACTTTATTATAAATTGTTTTGTTATGTATTTTTATCTACAAACCATCCAGGAGCCGTCTTTTAAAATAATTAATATCTAAGAAGATAAAAGGTTTTTTAGTTTTCTGTAAAAAGCTATTTTTTGACAAATGCGCTTTTTGCTAGGAACCCTTCAAATGTTTGCAACCGTTCGGATTCTGCGCACATCAAATTTGTCGTTCCAGCAGTGCCATGTTTGTAACATTATACAATTGTTTGTTGTTCCAGCAGTAGTTTTAAGATGTTGAAAGCACGTTGGAAACTGTTTGAAAAGTTTGCAAACTTTCATCAAACATTACCGACAATTTTTAACATAACCTTTCTTGTATTGACGTATAAGTAGTATGCACGCCTTGTTTATTTTTCGTTCCAGCAGAAAACTGTTGCCAACATTTCTGAAGAATGTTTGTAACAATTTCTGCATTTTACGATTGTTGCTAACATGTTTCCAACATTCTGCTGGAACAAACCTATTTCTTATAAATTGTTAAACTTAAAACCATTTTTTATTAATAACAAGTATTTTTAATTTATTTAAAAACCTATACAGGTTCAATTAAAATAAAAGATTTAGTGGTTCTGGATAACCCCTTTTGCTTTATTCCTAACCAGGTGCTTCCAATTTCTCTTAAAATACCAACTGTGTTTACTACTTAAGTGTTTCCTAGATGCACACTGAGTATTCCCCTCTAAATAATAAAATCTAGGTGGCGCCCAATATTCTTTTAAAAAACAAGAGAGAAAAGGATATGCCAATCTGATCCGAGAGTGGTCGACTTACCCTGCCTCCGACACAAGCAGAGCTGCCGTTCGCACTGTGAAAAAGCTACCATAAAAAGGTACGCCACACAAAATGACGCCCTAAAGCGTGGGGCTTTGTATATCCTTTCATATAAATTTTCTATTTTTTTCATAAAATTGAAAGCGCTGGTTTGGTAATAAGTACTACAGGGTGTTAATTTAAATTTAAAGTTTTTACTTTTTTGTTTGCATTAAGTAATATTTAGCTAAATATTTTTAATTAAATTCAAATCTCTGCTTATACTTTCATAACCTAATTTTTTATTTATTGATATTTTTTATCGAATAACTAAGAGTTGGCAAATTTTTATACGAAACCCTCATTGGTTAAAATTTTATTGGTCAATATCCATTTTTAGTATTTTTTTGAATCCTTAGTGCAAGGATTTGGTATTTTTTATGGTATCGTAAAGAAGCTAGTCGAGATAGATTACTTTATAGTTTCGGCTTAAACATTTTTATATAGGTACGGTCCTAATTATTATTACTTATATGGTTACATTGTTTTTCTGCATCTACATTTAATTAGCTTTGGCCAGCCATTTATTTCTTTCTCTTAAACTTAGACAAAAAGTTGTGAATGATATAGGCCTTTATAATTTTTTTATGAGACAGTCACTACTCTCTCTTCAAATTTTTTTTTACATTTAGTACTTATAAATTTTTTCAAGTTTTCTACAGGTGTTTTACACACTAATTTTTTTTGCTATTGTTCATGCAGTGATTTGAATTCTTTTATAGTGAATTTTTTATCAGCATATAGTGTGGTGTTGAATATATACAGGTTGAATTGTTTAATTTCTTGAATTAAATTAAATTCATTATACCAAGTGAAACAAATATTTTGATTCCATGCCTTGCATTTTTAAGATTTTTTTTTATTTGAAACTTGTTAGTGTCATATATATATATATATATATATATATATATATATATATATATATATATATATATATAACTATATATACAAGGGTGGCACAAATATTTTGTTTCCATAATTTAATATTTTTTTAAATTTTTAATTTAATTGATTTTTGGCTGTTGTTTCCCACAATTTAAAATATTTTAATTTTTCATTTTAATTTTTTGAAAATTTAATTTTTTCTGAAATTTAGTTATAAAGTTATTATCATTTGTCATCATGGACGTGTATGGTTTTCAACCAAATCATTTATTAGAGGCCGAACTTGACTACGAACTTAAAAATTCGTCTAGTTACTTCAAACCGGTTAGTTGCAGACAAGCGTAAAATATTGTCACGTCTTTTAAAAGGAGAACGGTCGGAACCGGGAAAAATATAAATTTAACTCTTTGCACTCTAGTTTTTGCAGAAGAAAAGGTTGCCATCGAGCGTAGTATTGCTTCTATTGAAAGAGTGATAGATGATTTTGACGGGAATGCAAATGATTCAGCTTTTGCTAGAATCAAATCGCGTTTAGCTCATGTAATCGGTCGTGTAAAAAGAATTCCTCTACCTGCAGATGAAACCGAAGCTGCTAATATTTTTTCTTATGCGCAAGAAACAACCGCGACTTGTTTGCTGTTAGAGTCAAATCTTTTGACAAGGTCACACCTGGCCAAGAGCCTGAACCTTTGACAACCGCCGTCCCTGTCATTAATGTAGCTGCACCGATTGTACACTGTGCAACGCGTAACTTACCAATTAGCGAATGGCAAGTCAGCTTTAATGGCGAGTCTAAAAAACTTTATCCTTTTTTAGAAAGATTAACAGAATTGGCGCAGGCGCGTAATGTTTCAAATCAAGATTTATTTAATTCTGCTGCGGAATTCTTTGTCGGTGACGCAGCTTCGTGTGGTACCGAAGTGTTAAAACTTCAGTACAAGATTGGGATTCTTTAGTAGCTCGATTAAAGAAAGATTTTTTACATGATGACATTGATGATGAACTGTGGGAACAGATTAAGAAAAGGAAACAAAAGAAAAATGAATCAACAGTAGTTTTTATAGCTCATTTACAGGCTCTTTTTGCTAGATTATCCCGACCTCCTGTAGAAGTTTCTAAAATTAAACATATTAAAGGAAATCTTTTGCCAGAATTTATTAGTCGTTTAGCCTTATGTAATATTAATACAGTTGCTGAACTTTCTGATTTGTGTCGAAAGCTGGAAGAAGCTGATTATCTTAAGGATAAGAGTAGACCAAAAGAGGAAGTTTCCAGTTTTGAGCAAAATAACAATTCTTTTAATAAATTTCGCAACTCAGGTGGAAATCGGAATAATAATAGCAATAAATCTCGTAAAGTTAATAATCAGTCATCTCAAAGTAATTTACCACATTCTTCTCCGTCTGGTTCCCAAAATAGAAATAGTAATCAAAATGTTTCTTTAGCTAAAAATAAAGATAATAAACCTAAATCTTCATTAGTCTGTTGGAATTGTAAATTAGCTAATCATACTTATTTAAACTGTAAAGCTCCAAGGAGTATGTTTTGTTTTAAGTGCGGGGAGGCAAATGTCAAAACTTCAACATGCCCTAAGTGTTCAAAAACTAATAAGGGAGGTGTCTCCTAGAGGCAGACTCACTTTTCCCTTAAGGACCGCCTCTTCTAATTTTAATAAACCTTCTAAAAATTCTTTTAATTCTAAAACTTTTTATAAAAATCCTTCACATTTAAATTCTTTAAGTTCAATTCAAGATTCAGTTAAGAAAAATTATTTTAACCAGACAGATTGGAAAATTTGGCTAAAAAGAGTTTCTGAGTTTATGAGTTCAAATAAAACTTCTTTATTTTCTGATAAAAATCAAGTTTCACCTTTATTTGTAAATAAACACTTAGATAATAGACCGTATATAAATGTTAAGTTAATGGATATTGATATTACTGTCTTATTGGATTCTGGTGCTACTTCTTCTGTAGTAGGTTCAAGAGGAGTAGAAATTTTAGGTCAATTAGGTCTTAAGATTTTTCCGGCTAAGATTAGAAATATTTGTACTGCTGATGGTAAGCAACAGTATGTCAAGGGTATGGTTGACTTGCCACTTGTTGTTGACAATTGTTGTCAAGTTATTAATGCGTTAGTGGTACCGTCTTTACCACAGCCTTTTATATTTGGGTGTGATTTTGCGAAAAAATTTGGGATTTTAATCAATTTTCGAAATAATTCATGGCACGTGCAGACTAGGTGTAATAAGTCTGAATTAAATGTTTTAGATAATACTTCAGGCAATTCGTTTATTGAATCTTTTCCTTGTTTAAATTCTCTGGATGACCTCTCTCGAAAAGATCATTTACAGGCAGAAAAGGTGATAGCTTCTTTTGAAGAAATTAATAGTGAAGACAGGTTGGGTCGCACAAATAAAATCACATTGACCATCGATACAGGTGATGCTCCTCCATTTAAGAAAAGACCTTTTCCAATGTCTCCGTACATGTCAAAAATTCTTAATGAAGAGCTAGATGAGATGCTAAAGTTAGGCGTTGTTGAACCAAGTCAAAGCGCGTGGTGCTCACCGGTCTTGTTGGTTAAAAAACCAAGTGGAGAATACAGATTGTGCTTCGATGGACGCCCGCTTAATAATTTAAGTAAACAGGATAGTTATCCCATGCCAAATATAGATCGAATTCTTACTTCACTTCGTCATGCTAAGTATATTTCTTCAATTGACCTTCGTAAAGCTTTTTGGCAAATTCCGTTAGATGAATCGTCTAAGGAAAAAACAGCTTTCGCAGTTGTTGGTAGAGGCCTTTTTCAGTTTGTTACGATGCCTTTTGGTCTTAAGAATGCTGCGCAGACTCAGCAACGTTTAGTTGATGCAATTTTTGGTCCTCGTTATGAGCCAAATATATTTACATATTTGGATGACATTTTAGTAGTTTCAGAAGATTTTGATTCTCATCTTCGGTTGTTGTCAGAAGTTAAAGAGAAACTCAAAGAAGCTGGTTTGACAATTAATTTAAAAAAGTGCGATTTTTTCAAAACTTCTTTAAAATTTTTAGGCTATGTTGTGGGTTCGAATTCTTTACGTACTGACCCTGAAAAGGTATCCGCAATGGTTAATTACCCGAGGCCCAGAACTACTACCGAGATTAAACGTTTCGTTGGTCTTTGTTCTTGGTATAGGAGGTTTATAAAGGATTTTTCAACATTGATGTCTCCGATCAACGATCTTTTAAAAGGTAGAAAAAGGGGCAACCAATTCAGTGGAATAGTGCTGCAGAGGATTCGTTCATCAAAATCAAACAACTTTTAGTTTCAGCTCCTATTTTGTCTCAACCAGATTTCTCTCAGCGTTTCTATATTCAAAGTGATGCTAGCCAAACTGGTCTTGGCGGAATCTTAACTCAGGTAATTGATGGTGAAGAGAGAGTCATTGCTTATGCAAGTAGATCATTATCCAGGGCAGAGCGTAATTACTCTGTGACTGAGCGCGAATGTCTTGGGGTTCTGTTTAATATTGAAAAGTTTCGTGGTTTTATTGAAGGGGCTCATTTCACTGTCATTACTGATCACTATAGTTTATTGTGGCTCAATTCACTTCAAAATCCAAGTGGAAAGTTAGCACGTTGGGCTGTTCGACTTAGACAGCATAATTTTGACATACAACATAGGAAGGGAGATCAACTGAAAGTCGCAGATGCTCTATCACGAATTCCAAATCCAGAGGATCCTGAAGATTCTAGAGGTAGTGCTGATGAAGAGGTAGTTGTTGGTACGTTGGACGTAGACCGTATTGATCCGTGGTATGATAACTTACGTCAGAAAATTTTAGACTCACCTGATAATTATCCACAATGGAAAGTTGAAAATGACTTTGTTTTTAAGTTTGTTCCGAATTGTTTGCCTATAAAAGTTAATATTCCGGAGTGGAAGTATTTGGTTCCTAAACCTCAACGAGTTGAAATCATCGATTCTTGTCACAGCCCTCCAAGTTGTGGTCACTTTGGTTTTTATAAAACTTTTCATCGGTTGCAAGAACGATATTATTGGCCTAAGATGCGTCAAGATGTCTTGAGGTTCGTGAAGAGTTGTGAAACTTGTGGAGCTCAAAAGGCACCAAATAGCTCTCCTATGGGACATATGGGTAAGGAAAAATCTGTTAGTTATCCTTTCCAGGTCATAGCTGTAGATCTGATTGGTCCTCTTCCTCGTTCAAAGAAAGGGAACAAATGGCTTTTGGTTGTGGCATGTTGGTTCACAAAATATACCTTGTTATTTCCTTTAAGAAGTTCTAAGACACGTTACATTGAGGATATTTTAGAAGATAAAGTTTTTCATGTTCATGGTCCACCATCTATTTTAATATGTGATAATGGTACACAGTTCACTTCTAAAACTTTCAAAAATTTAAGTACCACTTATGATTTCAATATTCGATTTAATCCGGTATACTCACCCCAATGTAATTTTGTTGAGAGGAATAATAGGACTATTGGTACGGCAATTCGTAGTTACATTGACAGTCATGACAATTGGGATAAACACATAGCTAAAATTCAACAAGCCATTAATACGTCAAAGCATGAGGTCACAGGTTTTACTCCTGCATTTTTAGTGTATGGTAGACATATTCCGTTGTCTGGAAATTATTATAAAGATTTGAATTTAGACGTCAGAGTAGACGATGAAATAATTCCAGGTGATAGAGATGGCTATGCTGCTAATTTGCAGGGCTTAAAAGATATTTTTGTTGATGTCAGGAATAGGATCCATAAGGCCTATGAGCGTAATTCTCGCCAATACAATCTTAGAAAACGAGATATTTCTTTTAATGTGGGCGATCATGTATGGCGCCGAAATAAAATCCTCTCTAGTGCTGTAGATAAATTTACCTCTAAATTAGTTCCCAAATATGTTCATTGTGTAGTTCGTAAGAAACTTTCTAATCTTGTTTATGATTTAGATAATGTGGACGGTTCCAAAGCTGGAAAGTGGCACATTAAAGACCTAAAACCTTTCAATTCTCCTACATTAGACTCTTCTGATTCTGATCTTTCAGAAGAAGAGTAATTTTATCGTATTTTCAGTATTTAGTTGCAAAATTAGGAGTATAGCTCCATATCTATCATTTTTATGATAATTATTTCGTTTCCATTTTGGAGAGTGGCCATATCCAAAGTGTATTTCTTTATAAAGTTTCCATTTTTATAGTTTTTGACTCAACATACCAAAGTCGGTTGTTTGAGTAGTTTAGAGTTTTCCTTATGGAAGAATAGTATTGGTATTTTGCAACTTATTTATTAACTATATAGTTCTTTTCCAAAACAGTTTTTTAGGAAGAATATTTAGAGATAACTTCTACAGTTTTTGCTTGTTGAAGCATGTTTTGGTTTAATACTTTAAAGTTAAGATATACAGTTTTTCTTGCTTTTTGAAGCATATTCAGGATATTCCGTTATAGCAGTTATTTTATTTTTTTGCAAGTTTAATTATACTTTGCATTTTTGTTTGTGGTTAACAGACGCTGGGGACTGATGCAAATCGTTGCATTGCACGTTCACTCCCGTGTGAGTGACAGCAGTTTGCATGGCTGGCGAAGGCGATAAGTGTTCTGCTGAGGCGAAAGCCAAGTCGGTGTCTAAGCCCAGGCGGTTGCCTGATTTTTTTGTTTTTGATTTTTGGCCAGGCTTAGACTTAATGTTGGTCGCCGGCGCGAGTATAGAGCGAGTTTTGCCCAGGATGGATTTGAATGTCCGAGTCGCTGTGTAAACAGATTCTGGTCTGTCCGCCAAAATTTGTTAAGCCCAAACCAAGTTCAGTAAAACTTTGCAGTTATATTTTTTTTTTTGCTTTGTGAGGCGATTGAACTTTATGTTCAATCATTTTGATTTTTTTGTTCACCAACAATCCTTGTAAATATTTAGGAGTCTTTGGGAACACTGTCTGGTGTGTGTAGGTGGTAGGTTCTTTGGGATTCTGCAAATGCAGGTGACAACTTCAAGTCGTTGCATTGCACGTTCACTCCCGTGTGGGTGACAGCAGTTTGCATGGCTGGCGATGGCAATAAGTGTTCTGCTGAGGTGAAAGCCAAGTCGGTGTCTAAGCCCAGGCGGTTGCCTGATTTTTTGTTTTTGATTTTTGGCGAGGTTTAGACTTAATGTTGGTCGCCGGCGCGAGTATAGAGCGAGTTTTGCCCAGGATTGATTTGAATGTCCGAGTCGCTGTGCAAACAGATTTTGATCTGTCCGCCAAAATTTGCCAAGCCCAAAAACCAGGTTCGATTAGACCTTGCAGTTGTTTTTTTTTGCCTTGTGAGGCGACTGAACTTTATGTTCAAATTTTTTGATTTTTTGTGTTCACCAAACACTCGTTGTAGATAGATATTTGTAGGTGAAAGTTCTATTTTGAATGAAATAGAATTCATTGTAAATTTTTGAAATTGACCATGTTGTCTATAGTAAATATATTTGTATACAGTTATAGGAATTTTCATTTTCAATGTTTCATTTTGAGACTTATATATATTTCTTTTTAATTTCAATTTAAAGTCTAAATTGTAACCTGATCTTGTTGGCTTTTCTTTAGTAAAATCAGATTTTGCTTTATTTAATTTTGGAGTTGATTGGACGAGCTTTTAACCGATTGTGACTTTTACCGAATCTGACTTTCCCCGAAGTTGACTTTTCTTTTTCTCTACTTTAAGTGTTTTACCGATGGTGCCTTCCGCAAAGGACGAGTGATACGCGTAGATATCAACCCAGTCATGCTTCCCAAAATTATTGTTGAGGATTCTTCCAAAATTATGATCGAAATTCTTCCAAAGTTTTTTTATTAGTCTCCAGGATTATTTTAAAGATGCTTTTAAGATTGTTTTCAAAATTGATTCCAGTATAATTCTGAAATTATAATTAAAATTAAGTTAGAAATTTATTTAAATATCCTATCAGGATAGTCTATTTTTTTCGGAGAGGGGTAAATGTAGCATTCACTTTTACTGAATTTGTTAGCTATCGAATGCTACGTATATTTTCAAATACTACATATGGGTTTGAATAGTTTGAATAAATATTTTGTTTTTCCTTTAGATATTTAATGGATAATAGATGTCATAATAAGTTAATACCTACTTGCCTCAGTATAAATAAGTAAAAACAAAAAGCAGACGGTCTAAGGGTTTTGTTATTTTTCATTTCATATTGTTTTGGTTATTGGTTAAGTAATTTCTGTGTTTCGATACCCTGGTTAACAATACATCTGGATTGTATGTTTAGTCATAATTTTTATTAAATAGGGCTCCAAGAAGTTCTTTTCTGGGGTTTCATGTCAAAAATGTAAACAAACTTATGATTATCTTAGCTGTCAGATTTGAGGTTATATTGTTCCGTCTTTCTAATTCAATTGTCTCTCATTGTCTGGCAATTGCCGTGTAGCAACGCCATTAGGAAAGAAGTATCGAATATTTTACTTAAAAATCTAACCCGTTTGCCCTAATGTCAAAATTTCGAACTTTCAAGGTCCTCTCGAAGGCCGTTGAGACACTTGTTGAATGATATGGTCTTTTCCCTGCCCGACTCTAAAGCGGCGAGGAAGTCGCTGGCAGTCCTTTTCTTTTTTTTTTTTGCCCAAAACCCCTAAATGATTTGAAGAAGGGTTGGACGTTTTAGAAGGGTGATTTTAATTCCTTATGGTAAGTTGATTCGTTTTCTTTCGAAAATCACCAGGGTTTAAAACCATGTGTCTAATTTTTTTAGGATCTGTAAAAAAGGATTGGGATTCACCTTTTACGCCGTAGAATTTGGTTATTTTTTTATCATCAATGAGACAGTTTCACCAATGAGGTATGTAAACTTTATTAAAAATTTAATTATTTAACAAAATAAGTAAATGCGGGCATTTCTTCTTTTAGGGTTTTATTCAAGTTTCCAGTTTTATTTAAGTTTCCAGTTTAAATCTCAAGTTTAAGTATGAGGCTTTTTCTTCAATTGATAAATTTTTTACCAACCAATGGGTGTTGGTTTTGGACGTTTTCTTCAGTCGATTTTTGATGTATGCTGACCGTTTTTATTTAAACTTATCCTTGCTGGTTTAGTCCAGAGCTGTATATAGTTGTACATAAGCAGAGATGAGATATCCAAGAAGTCAACTTTAGTTTTGAGAGAACAAGACAACGAGGGATAACCGATCAGGCCAGATTTTTAAATTACTATAATATTGTTTATAATTAACATACCTATTTTCTAAAATAACTATTTCCAAATTCTTTTATTAATAAAAAAAATAGAGAGAGACTCTCAATTTACATTATAAACATAAATTTTAACAACTTTGTGATGCCTTCTCGGTAATTTTTTTATTTCACTCTATAAGTCTCCCATGCGCCAAGGTTCTAGAACACTTCGCTAGTAGGGACCCCTTTAATTAAAGCTAATTTTAAACTTGAAATTGCCAAGAGTCTGGCTAGGTACTATTATTTTTTTATTCCTTTTATAACCTCGTGCAAAACGTTCTCATATTTTTTTATTGTACAAAATTAAGTATAAATAACTATTTTTAATTTATTTAAAAACCTATACAGGGTTCAATTAAAATAAAAGATTTAGTGGTTTTGGATAACCCCTTTTGTTTTTATTCCTAACCAGGTGCTTCCAATTTCTCTTAAAATACCAACTGTGTTTACTACTTAAGTGTTTCCTAGATGTACACCGAGTATTCCCTCTAAATAATAAATCTAGGTGGCGCCCAATATTCTTTTAAAAAACAAGAAGAAAAGGATATACAATCGATCCGGAGTGGTCGACTTACCCTGCCTCCGACACAAGAGCTGCCGTTCGCACTGTGAAAAAGTACAGATATCAAGAAATGTAGTCACGACTACGGACATATATAAGAAATAATAATAATTACAAAACAGATACATTGTGAAAGGATAGTAAAATATCACAGAGGCTATCACATGAATATAAATTTAAAAAATACAAGATACAAACACACATTAACAAATCACATAATGGCATTGTTAGGCTCTTTAAGGCTGCGAGCCCATACAAGTCCTTGACAAATAATCTAATGTCCAGGGAAATTCACAGGCAGGCGCCAGCACCAAGAATGGAAAAACCCCAATATTAGTCCTAAACATATGGACTTTGATCCTAAATAAATGATCCTCCCGACCCTGGTAGAAAGGATCTGCAAACAGTCTACGCGGGGGCTGCAGTTACTCCAGACCAGTGTACGCTTTGTATATACAAAGCGTACACAGGTCTGGGGCAGTGTAAGGAAATATTCCGTTTTGCATTAAAGTGGTTTCCACCCCAAATGCTCTGAAGCTAAGGATGGACTAAAGCCTCAAGAAAATCCAAATAAACCCAACTTGCTTGCTTGCACTGCACCATGTTCAGGTGGTGGATAAGGCCCGTCTGGTACGAATTCCAGACAGAGCAACAATAATCCAGTGCAGGCCTAACTAAAGATAAATAGGCTATAGCTCTAGCATCACGGGGGGCTATTTTAAAATTTCTTATGACAAAATTTAATACTTGGTGGGCGTTTTCAACAGTCTTACTTATATGAACATTCCAATTAAGCTTGGACACCTAAGTACTTGACAGATGGGGCTAAAATTAGTTTGCTATTATTTAAGTAATAATCAGATGATATCCTTTTAGAGCCAAAGGTTATTAGGTGGATTTTGTTAGAATTTACTTTTTATTTTATTTTCAGTTGCCCACTCAAAAACACGGTGCAGATCCTTCTGGAGGCCCTCAGAGTCTGCACGGGTCTCAATTTTTCTATAGATAATGCAATCGTCTGCAAAAAGTTGAACTTCAGAGTTCATTTCATCAAAGATGTCATTTATAAAAATGATAAAGGCGAGTGGACCCACAAAACTTTTCTAAGGGCCTTCAGAAGTAACCTGAGCCACATCAGAGCAAGCATCTTCAACTTGCACTCGCTGGGTCCTATTGGCCAAAAAGCCGAAAACCATCGCACAATACGCGGATCAAGTCCATGTTAAACTTATTCAGTATTACTCGACTTCTTTGTTTATTTTATTTAATTGGATTAAAGTAAAATTGTTCAAAAGCCTTTAGTAAAAATACTAGTATTCTCCAACAAACAGGTTCTTTTTATAAAAAATAAAATAAAAAAATTAAAGTCGTTAAAGGAAACAAAATAAATTTTCTTATAAACCCGATAGTATAAACATTTATATTCTTTTTGTGCTTTTTCAGCCACCTCTAAGTCGTAAAGATTTCGCAATCATCTCGTTAATTGGAAAATTACCATTAAAAGAACTCGGTTTCTCCAGACTCTTGGCTGGAAATATATTTTATGTGGAAATGGATTGCACAGATTACCGAGTCTGGAAAATAAATTAAGTATCTTTTGTAGATCTGAGAAGGAATTTCGAATTTCGTAAGAAATAACTTTTCTTTTACATGAAAAGGAACTTAAATAATCGGTACATAATTGTTCTGAAAAAGTTTGTAGGGAAAGTTAATTCGCACAACCAGATTTGCTTTTAATAAGAATTATTTTCTTCAGTTGGAAATTCAGTTGGTTTTTAATTTAAAAACTTAGAAATTTTACGATTTTTTAGGTAAAACGAGAATGTACAGGGTTTTCATATTTTGCCACCCACGTTTAGCTATAACCAAACAGGATAAAAATGTGTTGTATAAAAGTTTCATACTTTTTAATTCATTTACTTTTGAGCATAACAAAAACAACAAATGAACTTGAGAAGTAAACTTTTTTAATGGAACAACCTTTATATTATGTTACCATTAAAAAGGTCTTTTAAAAAATTTACAAAAATACCACATTTATTATATAATTTATCTTTAATATTTTTTTAAATATGATCACCTAAATCTAAAAATTGTAGATATAATTTCCTTTATACCTACCCACCGGCACTAAGCTGAGACTGTAGATATAATGAAAATTACATTCCAATTTGAATGATCATATTTCCAAAACTATTAAAGATAGATATATTAAAGCTGGTATTTTTGTAAAGTCTTATTTAAAAACTTTTTAATTATGACATCATCTACAAGATGTTCCTTTTAAAAAGTTTACCTTCTTATTTTCCTCAAAGTTTTTGATGTTTATTTTTATTATAAATATAAAAAATTCTATACAAAACATTTTTTTCTATACCTTCTGGTTACAGCTAAAAACTATAAATGAAAACACTGTATACAACAAGAGTTAGAACAGTTTCTTTAATAGTTTTTTCTGAGGAAATTATATCATAACTAGGGTACTTTTAAATTTGCCTAATATTACAGACAAGTCGTTCAAAAATGTTTAAAAAGATCTAAATATAAATACATATCAAAATACAGTTTTACTGAAAATAACAATAGCACAAAGAGAAAAAAAGGAGAGGGCATATCAAGCTTTCTGATAGCTGCTTTGGCAAGACTGTACTTAGCGTTTTCTATTTATTATCCAACTAAAATAACACATTTATCATCTTATGGAGAAAATTATATAGAAAAAAACTTTCCTACAGAAAAAATAGGCTAGAAGGGTCTTACTAACCAGGCAATCATAAAAAAATTATCCCAATTGGTGCAGTATAACTCTATTTACTAAACCGGCTAAAAAAATTTTAATAACTGTTTTAAATATGTATAAAATATTTAATATATTTTACCTGAAAATTTGAAGTGTTTTGCAAAATATTTAAGTTTTTTTAACTTTCTCCCAAATTTAATATTAAACTAGTTAAAAAATTAACAGTGTCGGCCAAATTAACACTTTTTAACTACTAGTTACTTTTAATCTGTTGCCAATTTCGGTCACATAGATTTAAACAGGACTGGACTTACGGGACTTTTTCCAAAATGATACATTAAACTACGTTGCAACAAAAAAAATTATTTACAGTTAAAAGTCCCGTAAGTCCAGCCCTGTTTAAACGTATTTGCCCAAAATTGTCAAACATAGAGAAAACATATGTATCTATTAGCCCTTTAAAAATAAAAAGATGGGCGCAACAGATAAGAAGTACTTATTAGTTAAAAAGTGTTTAAGTTTAATTTGTCCCACCCTGTATGTATATAAAGAAATAAAATATTAAATATTTCTTTTTTTCAATCAGTTACGCATCAGTCCCACTAACCAGAATGAACCAATGTTCTACTTATGCCCAGTTTCACAATATATAGTTACCATCACTTTGGGTTAACTATTTTGGCAACACCAATCACATTTCGGTATTTCGTTGTTTCTATGGTAACAAACCTATGGTTAGTGTTAACCAAATATTGTGAAACTGGCCGTTAGAGTTGGGATGAATACTGAAATCCTGTATTTGACTATGAATCTTGGATACTGTATTCTGAATACTATTCGAATACTCAGAATTAAAATACAAAGAAAAAAGAGAAAAATGAATAAAGTAAATACTTTTTCATGACCAAAAAAAGTCCTCACCATCACATTCAAATACCAAGATTTAAATGCCAGGATTCAAATACAGAATTTAAATAAAGAAATAAGAATTCAAAACAAGTATCTAAATATTGTGATTTAAAAACGGTATTTACAATCCAGAATCCCTAATACCGACCAAAAGTATTTAGTCAAATACCAAACACACAGATGTATTCGAATAACAGCCAAATGTTTTCTAAATAATACTCGAGTATTTGGGTACTTACTCCCAACTCTGTTTCAACTAAAATACAAATGAAGTCTTAAAATACATACTTTCATATCTTAGATAATTCTTTTCTACAAATTAAGAGGTCAATTTTTGTGAAAATTTTTGGTTTATTTGGAGTATGTCACAAAATTTAGCTCTAAAAATAAACATTTATACACAAACAACATTGTCTTTGGTTAAGTCTCTTTTTAAATTAAAATATTTTTTTATTCTGAACCATGCTAATTACAAAAAATGACCAAACAAGAAAAAAATTGGCGCTAAAAAATATATCACTACCTAATTAAAAAATATTCGAATTATCCAGAAGACAAATTACTTTAATTTAAAAAAAATATGTTAACAGTGACCTTTAAAGTAAACCTATTGCATAATAGGATTTATTTTTACCAAGTCTCAGCGCATCTGTCTTCCATTGTGATAATGATAATAATTAACCAAGAACAATGGAAACTAACATAAAACATATTGTTGTATAACTCACGATCCACTATTGATTGCATTGTGAAAACCATTTGAATGAATACTACAAAAGTAGCTCATTTGTCACCTATTTTACTAATTAGAATAAATTAGACTTCAGATAATAATGAGCTTCAGAATACAATATTCATCATTAAATAGCAAAACATTTTTTTAACGTGTATAGCAAAAGAGATACAAGTGGGTCTGCGAATGGCCTTATGTAACTATACCTAATTTATACTACTATACTATTTTTTTTTAAAACTGTTTTGAAAAAAAAAAAAGAAAAATTCTATATAAAATATTTTGTTTATCTGAGAATTCTAAAACGTATAATCGAAACCACCCCATGTGCTACCTAAAAAATAAAATTAATTACTTTATACAGACTGTTCATGGAGGACAAATGGACCAAAAATTTAATTTTTCAAAAAAATTGATTCTTCATAAAAATGGGATTAACGAAAAGAAAATGTTGATTTTGTATACAGGGTTCGCAAAAACTTAAAAATCATGATTTTTCTACAAGAGTAAACTACCTTTATTTTTTATTTTTAAGCAATATATCATTTAAAAAATTATTTAGGATATCATTTTGAATAACTTTATTAAAGTTACAGGGGTATCAAAAAATTTATAAAGACTAATTTTGAAGTTATCAAAAATTAAATATTTTAAATTTTTATAATTAAATGACCTAAAAACTTTTATAATTTGCTTTTCAAACATCTGCTTTCTCCAAATATCTACAAAACACAATTTTTTTAACTGTAATCGGCAGTTTTCGTCAAAATATGGATTTCAATAAAATTTTGTATTATTGTTTTTGTTGATTACAAACATCATTCTAAATAAATTGTTTTAATGACATTTTCCTAAAAAATAAAAAATACAGGTAATTTACTCTTGGAGGAAAATCATGTTTTTTAAGTTTTTGTGAACCTTGTATACAAAATAAACATTTTCCCTTGCGAACCGTATTTTTTACAAGTAAAAATTTTTATGAAGAATTACTTTTTTCAAAAAATTAAATTTGTGGTCCATTTGTCTTCTAGTTACCTCCATCTGTGGAGAGTCTGTATATCAATTGTGCGACAAAATTTACAATATTTTTGTACCAATTTTACTCCATTTTTGACTTTGAAAGTATAAATCTTTGTAAACTCTCCAAAGCAGCAAAAGCAGCAGTCGCGACATTTTAAAACTTAATTTATACATTTAAAAGTTAAATAAGTTAGCAGTGATGCTTAGAAAAGCTAGACCGTTAATTTAAAGGAAACTATTTCCTCGTGCTGCATTTCACGCCATATTTATGAACTTTCTGGTCGCTATTTCAGGCTTTTAATTACTTCTTGTAACTTAATCTGATAAAATGTTAAACGGTGCAATGAAATGCCGCTCAGACGCTTTGTTGGAATTTTATTACACTTTTATGGCATAATTTGGACTTAACTGATTACTTTTGTAAATATATGTAGAGATTTCAGATCTTTGGCACTTTTCTGTGGGTTAAAAGTAATATTTGTAGGGTTTAAATTAAAATTAAAGAGGACTTGGATCATTGAAAAGTAAACGTTTTTGAATTGAACATTAGATAAATAATTTTTTTTGTAACACAACTATAGAACCTCTATCTTTCCGCAGTTCTTTGGTATCGGTAAGTCTTTAGTTGTTGAACGATGTCGGTAATACACTTACCGGATGATGATCGCCGGGCGGGACATAGGAAATCCTACGTAGTTTTAATGGGGTCACTATTGGCTCCCCTAATTATTAGAGAAAAATTCTATTGAAGTTTATTAGAGCATGCAAATCTACATCCATGGTAAAACTTTAGATTTTTCGGTTAACCTGCATGCTAGTTAGATGCTAATATATTTTTAAAAATTGTTACATTGTTATCACCTCATATTTATGAACAACAATAAAAATACCAGTTAGCGTGATTTTTGATAATAATAAAGCTCTAAATTTCAAAATGACAACGTTATGTTACGCTAACAGGTATTTTTATTGTTGTTCATAAATATGAGGCGATAATAATGTAACAATTTTTAAAAATATATTAACAGCTAACTAGCAAACGGGTTAACCGAAAAATCTAAAGTTTTTACCATGGACGTAGATTTGCATGCTCTTCAATAAACTTTAATAGAATTTTTCTCTAAAATAATTAGGGGAGCCAATAATTGACCCCATTAAAAATTACATAGGATTTCTATGTCCCGCCCGGCGATGCATCACCCGGTATATGACAACGGCGCACTTACAATACAACTGGATCACTGATCTCGATGGATTGCCAATGTTATAACCTGCGCGAAACAAATTTACATTTCATGGGCGAAAAACCGGTTTGTACGCAAGCAAGTTGAGGGTAAACGCACGTCGCCCCAAACAAACTATCCGCATTATCGGAAAGACTTTGTCGACGGCGTCCTGGTTTTCTGTTCGAAGTACGGTAGCTAATGAGCGTCACGGTCAGACCGCGGTCGAAGGGTACGGGTGCCGGTGTTTGTATTTTGCCACGGCTTTTAAGTGCGCATGTTCGTCCACCCACTCATTTGTTTACTGCGCGAGGGCGTAAAAATCCGAAAGATGCTTCTTGCCACTGGGGATCTAAATGTAGGTTATGTATGAACTGGATATAGCTATTTTTAGGCACTTTAGGACATTTAAGGAAAAACGCTCGAACACTTCATTTTTTGATTGTGGAAAAATAACATAACATTTTTTGCCATTTTTACCCCATGCACTACAACCCTTAAATTTTAGGAGTGCGTCACAACCTCGCCAAGATTACTGATATCCCCTTTTAAAGATCATTTAACCCTTATCATATACTTACTCTTAGTTTAAAAATACTATTTTATCAAGTAGATTTAACAATAAATTTAAAAGTAATATTTGTAGGTGTTTAAACCAAACCTTATATACTTACTCTTAGTTTAAAGTAAAAATCAAATTTTTAACAAGCCGTCATATCAACGAAAATAATAGCCGAGACTTTAAACTTGGCAGTTGTAATCAGAGCCAAAAGATCTTCAAAAGTAGGTATCACATGGCCCCTCTTTTTATTAAAGATTTTGGGGGTGTTTTTAAATTTAAAATTGACTTGTCTGAGCGTTTACTTAAATTATATAAAGCTTCCAAAATAAGCTCTATTTTCTTTTAAAATTGCCACCCTCTATAACAAAAATAAGCATCGCTTTAATAAGAAATGAGGCAGGACAGGACGCATACATCTAGCCAGCATGTAATTTAACAAATAACAAAAATATTATTGCATTTTTGGGGTTTAAATTAAATAGTTATTTCTAAATTATGTTTTTTTTTATGTTATTTTGTTTACCTATGAATATTTTAAACAAAACATGACAAAATTCAATAATATAAAAATATCTAGTAATTTTTTTTTGCATACGTAAATTAAATATTAGTTTATATTTTTAACAGCTTGTCGGATTTTGTTTTTTTTTTATTAGGAACCTTTTAAAAAGGAATTAAGGAGTTCATTCATTTTTTATACCAGTTTTAGTAAGACTTAAAATTTTACAGTTTATTTTTAACCATACCGTTATTAGGGAAAGTCGTACTTAAAGTCAGTTTTAACAAAAATATTCATACCATGTGGACAGGGCCGTGCTTACCGAGTGGTGCAAGTGGTACAAGGCACCAGGGCGCAATGCTGCGGTGGCTAAAAATTGTGAAATAAAAACAGGAAATTAACCTTTTAAATTTGAAAACAGTGTAATTAAAAGGGAGTCTTTTTTGCTTCTCTAAAAGATTAACAAAAGAAAACCACAAGACTTAGTAATGTATTGTGAAAGTGGGGACTTTTTTGCTCTTTAAAAATTTGTATACTTTAAGTCCCATTTCCTTGTAGGGGCGGCCAACAATTGTTTGCTACAGGGACACAAACTACCCTAGGGACGGCCCGGCGGGTGGAGGATATAAAAATTTAAAAAAATAATAAAAATATGCAAGAAGATTGGTAAATAAAATGTTTTTGTTGGCAGCTGCATTATTCATATGCAGTCCAAAAATAAATATTTAAAAATAAAAATAAATTGTTAGTAAATTCTTATAAATGATAATAAGTTGAAAGGGTTTTCCTTTAGAATAAAAATAAAATTTAATTTTAGGTTGGAGTTAGGTAGGACATTTTTAAACAAAATTAATTTCAAAAGGGATTAATCTATTTGTATTGACGTTTGTTTATTGCATACAATGTTTTTTATTATTAATTAATTTCTTACAAGCCAATAAATTTATTGAACCAAAATCATTCTGACCCTTCATTTAAAGATTTTTTAAAAACCAGTTAGGTAGCAAATCACAAATCACCAACCATTATTGGAAATTTTTCATTTTTTACGTCAAGAATACAGTCCAGAATTATTTTACGCTAAATTTGAACACCCATTATATATTTTAAACACAGCTAAGTGCAAAAGCAAATTTTTTATAACATACTTTCTTTAACGCACCTTCGCATCCTGCTTTTAAAACTCTTTTAAAATTTAAATGCGACAAAGCTTATATAGCACCACTCCGAATAATTGCCCCTTTTAGCAAAAGAAACGCAATGCTGCAGTAATGTGCAGCAGTAGGTATTAAACTGCTCTTGTGAAATATAAATTAACTGTCACTGTAAAACGGTGCTAAATACATACTTCATCTGTTTTAATCTGTCACATGCTAAGAATCGCTCTGTGAGGTGCCTTAATAATTAGCAGTGTAAGCGGCGCAAATTTGACCTTAGGATGGAAATTGTCTGACAGTTTTTACAAATGGTGTTGTAATTAGTCTTACCAAGCACTGCTTCAGGAAAATTATGGAAAATACTCTTTTGAATTTTAGAAATAACAAAAGATAGAACAGTAATAATATAATTACTGGATCGCTTTACTTTTTTAAATTTAAACCTTTAGTAGGCGCGCAGGGGTCAATTGACCCTCAACTTTCTCAGTTTTGTAATAAGTTGGAGATTTTTTACAATTAGAAAAATCTTTAGTTATTAAAAATCTAAGAAACCTGTTTCTTTAGAATGTTCTACTAAATAACACTATATAATAAAAATATAAAACCAAAAATATTTGTTTTGTACAATGTCACTCTCGACAAAGTTTTTGTAAAATTTAAAAAAATAACATCTGTATAATATGAACAAGAAAAAATGTACTTAAATTAGAAATAGCCATCTTTTCTTACTACAAAAGGTTTTTTACAAAACGGTAAAAACAGCATTTTGGTAACACATTTAATGTAAGAATAATAACGATTTGAAATTTACCAAAAATTCCCAGTTGCAACTGAATTGAGCAGCAGTTTAGCTTCGCCATGTAGGATCGCTAAATGTAATTAAAATTGGTCAAGTAACTTCAAACTAATTTATTGGCTTTTTAAATATACTTTTAAATTAATCTTATAAAAAAATTACTTATCATTATTTTTAAATATATTATACATTAGGGCAGTTTAAACATAAATGAGTAAAACCGTATAAAACAGTTTTATGACCCTAACTTGCAGTTTGCGGAAGTCGTAAATTCGACATAAACAAGTTTCGCCGATTTGTATCTCAAAAGTATCTTTACTTTGCCACTTTTATGCTCCAATAACTGTTATAACCGTCAGAGTTAATAGTTCAGATAAAGAGTTTTAAATTGTTTACGTTTATGTTTTTTGCTTGTTGACAGTATTTATGATAATAGACGATAATTTCTTTTTGATATACAATTGATCTATCCTGTGTAAGCGAACCATTTTTTGTATGAGTTTCTTAAAATTAATTTTATTCCAAGCTAAATTTTAACAAGCATACAAATGGAGCCCGGATAAAAGATTACTTTTTCTTTATGGATCAACTTTTAATAATAGTTACAAAGAAATATAAAAAAAAATAATAAAACAAATATGTGTTTTACTAAATACTGTGACGTAATTTTAATTTAGATTCCTATAGCCCAAGACAATTTATTAAGCTACAGGTAGCAAAATTGCAGCCCGTCGCGTCTCTAGCGCCTCCTTACGCCTACTTTAAGAGTATTTGATATGTAGCTTTATAAGTAATATTAGTATAATGCTTTTTACGTTAGCTGAATCAAAAGCATTTTTATTTACTCTAAATTTTTAAATTAAAATATGGAGTTTTAATAAGATTAAATTTACCAAACTGTTAAGAGTGAAATATGCTACAGTCCTATTACAATTTTAGACGGTTTTATTGGTAAAAAGCACAATATACATAAATTCTCCCAAGTGTATGTATATTGAGGCAGAAATCATATATAAAGTTTAAATATTTAACCAATAATTTCAAACAATTTAAATAGAATGAATTAGAAATATTTAGGATAAATTAGATTAAAAAATATAATTTAAAAATCACATATTTGTTTTGGCATATTATTTATATTGAGATGGCAAGAAGAAGGATTTTACTTTACATTTTAATTGGTCTATTAAAAAAATAAAAACCTATAAGCAATGGTATCTTCTAAAACTTTTGTCTTGTGTAGTAATAAAATGTCGTTACATTACATGACTTCTATAATCGGTTTTTATTGGTTTTTAATCTGTATAATACAAATATAGATACCTCCTTTAGAGACCGTGCAGTTTTTAAAGTTATTTATTTTAAAAATTACTTTTTATTTTTTTAGCAATATAAATTTCTTATGCAATGCAGGATTTTCATTCTACATAAATAATTTGGTTTTTTAAGTATTGTTAGTTAAAAGTTTAATTTTATAAATATTTTTTAATCTTGTTTTTTTTGGTATGTAATTCGACAAAAAAATTTCCTTATTTTAAATAAAAAACTTTGAAGTTTTCTTTTGAACCCTTTGGCATATTTTAATGAAATTTGGAAGAATAGTAGCTTCTATGAGCAAACTCTACTTTTTTTGACATCTCAATGACAGATTTAAATGTCAAACTGAGAGTTGTGCGCCATATTGGAACAAAATTAAATGAAAAAAGGAGCCTTGTGGTACATTATTTTAAAGCTAATGACAAGTACTCTTGATAACCATAGAATATGAAGTCAATACCCTCGCCTACTACAAAATGGTGGTGTTTCTATAATTACCCGAATACACAATTAAGATTCCCATAACTAATAACGTTTAATATAATAAATGGAAAATACTTAAAAAGGTCTTATTAAATAGTTTTTAATGGGGGTATAATGTACAGGGTGTTTCATAAAAAAATGTACTTCTTGTGCTACCCTGTATATTATCATCAATATTAACATTTAAAAATTTCGAAAGAGCTTAAATAAAATCCCACACTTACTAAATTGTATCTAACTTTATTAATTTTGTGTGATAAAGCAACTTTATATTTTAATGTTTTAAATTAATCGTTAGGTGCTTTAAAATGACCTCCCTTTCTGTTTACTTTTTTTTTCTCAATATGTCTCCCAGCTGTCATATTGAAAGTAAAAGCTGTCATTGATATATCAAAAATGCAGACCCTAGTTATACAGGTTGAGCTAAATAACATAACACATAGGCAATGTGAGGAAAAAAGACAATTTAACTAAATCCCGGCATGGAAACATGCGTCACTAATACTGCTTATTTTGTTATTCTATCACTCGCCGATGTACCAAAACTGCTTGCTCAAGCAGTATACTACCGTTCCAAAGACCCTGCACCATTTGCATTGAAAACCGGCATTGCTTAAATTCGATTATACTGTATTATGTTATATTCCCATTCCTATTGGTAATATTTTTATAAAAATTTCACCGGTAATATTTTGGATTTAGGGCTGCCCAAAGTGAAGTCACTGGATGATATACAAAAACTGAATTATAATATTTTAATTTAAATACATTTTAAAAAACAATGATTGAAAATTGAAATTTGGGTTATTTGGTTAAAAATATATATATATTTAAAAGATATAATTAGGTTTTGAAGTTTGCTGACCCGCAAAGAATTATTTTTAAAGATTAAAAAGTGAAATAAGGGGAAAAAATTGCCTTAAACTGTTTTGGTATTCATTTTATGGTTTAAACCATTTTATATTATGCTTATATTAGCAACTTTTTCTAGGATATAATTTGGACCACCCTGTAGATTCTTTGCGGGTCAGCAAACTTCAGAACCTAATTCTATCTTTTAAATATATGTATTTTCTTCCAAGTTCTCTCTATCTTTGTTTTTAAAGGTGTATTTAAAGTAAAAGTAAAGTAATATAATGTGCTTTTTATATCATCTAGTGACGTTACTTTGGGCAGCTCTAAATTCAAAATATCACCGGTGACCCCCAAATTTTTATGTAAATATTACCAGTAGAGATGGGACTCTAACATACTACAATCTTAAAGAATTTCACCGATGCCGGTTTCCAATGCAAATGGTGCGAGAAGTCCTCTTATTAGAATATATACCAGGGGAGGCCAACTTCTCTAGGACCCAAGATCGACTTTTCACTGACGACACCATGCGATCTACCAACAACTTTGAAAATTTTAAATAAAACAGCATATTTTGTACAAAATTATGCAGTAATTTTATTTTATTATGAGGGAATACATAAAACTCAAAAATTATTTTTATTTTTAAGTAACTTCTAAGTAGTATTAGTGTAAGCATTGCGTCTGATTATCTTCCGTTAGATTAGCAAAATTAGGTTTGTAGTTCAATGTATGAGCGTCTGTCAAGCAAGACCGGTGTTTGTTTTAAGAAGTAAATGGCTGACTCTCGTAAATGTTGAAACAAAACACGAATGCAGTTGTTCAACACATTTCTTCAAATTTGGTTCTTTCTCGTTGGAAAGCAATGCCCAGGAAATCTAGACCCGAGAGTGATCTTGCTTTTAGAAATTGGTCGCAGCGCAGAGTAATAACTTCATTTTGAAGTATCATGTAGTCCATTGGAAATGTATCTGCAAATTTTGTAGGCATTTCATATCTATGAATGATATTTATTACTATAATCAATGAAATAATTAAGCGGATAACTGATGAATTCCAGCAACCTTTAAATTTTTTGAAATCACTAAAGTAGAATTTTAAAGTCTAATAGCACTGCCTTAATATTAATCGTATATTTATATTTTTTGCCTTGCCACGATTGACAAAACTAATAGTCGTAATCGACCAGTTGGCCACCCATGGAATATATTTGCCATACGGGTCACAGTTTAGAAGGGGAAGGACTTTACGTCCTCTCTGTATTTGTACCCAAAAAGCTTCTCTAGGATGTTAAAAGAATATATATAAAAGAGTACAAATACTTTGTGCACTTACAAATTTTAGCCAATGTCTTTGCACACTTTTATTAATATTCTTTTGTTGGTACTGGTTCTACAACTTTTTTCTATCAAATAACCAAATATAGTACCTACTTAAAAAACCACTCATACTAGAGATAAAATGTCATTATAAAGTATCAAATTTAAAAAAAGCTCTTTCATTGGATCTTTTATTAAAACAAGTCTTGCAATATCTAGATTGGTCTAAAAGAGAAAAACTAAATAATTTATTTAATGCTTTTACCGCAAGCATGTTAACAACTTATACTTAAACATAACCTTTTACAACTTTAAAACAAAAAACGCATCTACTAATGGTTTTATTAATTTAATCGGATCTTGATTACTTGTTTTAATAAATTATTGCGAGGTTTGAAAGATAAGAAATCGCGAAGGTTCTTTCTTATAAGGCTTGTGTATTATAAAAACCTTTAAGTAAGATAATAAATTAAACTTAAATCACTCACTGTAGGCATATACAAACAGGTCAATATTTTATCGTGCTGGGTGGTAAATGGGAAAGTAAGTAATCATATGAAATGGGCTTTTTACGTGAATTATCTTAACGATATAGAAACATTAAAAATAATAAACTTTTTGGTATAACTTACTGAATAGTTGTGTTTCCATTTTATTTCTTCCCAATTAAAAAGGTGTTAATTGCTCAAACCTATTGTTCATAATAGGGCAGCGGTTATCAAACTGTGGGGTGCACACCCCAGGCGGGACGCGTTAAGTTGGTAAGGGGAGTGAATTAAATTTAAAAACAAAATAATTAAATCCATTTTTAGTGAAGTGCTGGACGAAACGTCTATTAGTTGTTCTTCTTTTTTCAGTGATAGTCCATTAGGTGTACTTTTGAAAAGGAAGGTTGGTCTTTTGTATATATTGACGAGAGTAAATAATTATTTTCATTTTATTGTCTTATACCTAACTTGCCGACTCCTGGTAAAACTTGATACCGATTCACTAAATAATGCTTTTCAGTACGGTATCAACGATTAGATTATATTCTACTGTGGGACAGCGATATTGTTCTTTCTAGATACTTTAGCTTTTCGATGTTATTCACCGTGGAGCCGCTACAGCCAGTTTGATAAGATGGCGAAACGAGTTACTGGAGAGGGTTCCCGTAAATGACATGAAAGTGCAAGAGTTCTTCTTTAACTGAACTGAAAATGGGAGATTTTTTTTGTATATATTTACGACAGTAAGAAAAATATTTCCATTTATTTTCTTATAACCTGCATATTTAATTGGTGTTAAAATGGGCTGTAAAATAAAATATGCCCACAGAACTATTGTCGAAAATAACCATGACAATATCTGTAGTCGCTATCTGCTTGTTGTCAATTGGGCTACGCCTCCGTAAGGTATGTACATTGCTTATTTGCGTTTTCAATGTTTTGAACTGAGCAATTATTATTGTTTAAAACATACGGAAAAGGTAAATAAACTCAATTTATTGTTTAGAGATTTTCAACATAACCTATAAACACGATAACAAAACGTGCAAAACTAGTATAAATTACAAATAAATCCTCTGATTTACGATCTGACAGCATTTGATAATAGTATTGCAGTTTTCTTTAGCGAGTGGGAAGACACATGCTGGCATCTCTTAATTAATAAGGAAGACATAAATTATAATTATTACACAAAACAATTTACCGTTTTTGTTTGGTTGGTTTTATTTGCCCATAAATTGTTTTTATTAATTGATATTCATTTATAAAATTTTTCAGCTTCTATGCGGCTGAACACTAGCAACAAATATTTCGGATAATTTAAAATAAATTCGTTTGGATAAATTCATATTTTTTATTTGTCTACATTATTAATAAATATTGTTTTAAAAATAATTAAAGCAAACTGGTTAGTTTGTTTTTATGCTGTTAGAGGATATATTACTTTTATATGCAACCGAACTAAAAATTAGAAAATAATTTTCATTAAAAAAAATATTGTCATTTCATAGTAAAAAGCGTGGGGTGCATTTTACTATTTTTTCATAACTTTTCCATCATAGATATTTGCAAATATAATAATTATAACATTTAATATATTTATCACCCCACGCTTTTACTATGAAATGACAATATTTTTTTTAATGAAAAATTATTTTCTAATTTTTAGTTCGGTTGCATATAAAAGCGTGTTTTTAGTTTTTAAACTATTAATTATTTTTCATTTTTAGTTTCTGCTACTCTTGACAAAATGGCGAAAATTTTTTTAATGAACAAGAGTGGCAAATTTTAAAATTTTTCCAACAGATTGCAACTCACTAAAGAATTTCTTCTTCATTAAGTAGCAAAGTTTGAAATTTTGCCAACAGATGGCAATCCAGGCAATGTTTGGACCGTTGCCAATATATTGCAACCCACTAAAAATTTCTTCTTCATTTAATAGCAAAGTTTGAAATGTTGCCAACAGATGGCAACCTAGGTGTTGTTTTTATATTTTTATAATATAATGGAATTTTTTTCCTGGCGATCCAAAAAAAAGAATGTTAATTTTTATTAATTGCACATTATGTATTATGTATACATTACACATAATGTAATTTTATTATGGAATCCTTGAACTAATGGTGCAACTAACCCTATATTTTTATTGTTCATAAAATTGAACACCAATGGTGCAACTAACCAAATTGTGTAAAAACTAAAAATTTCTTCTTCATTTAATAGCAAAGTTTGAAATGTTGCCAACAGATGGCATCCTAGGTGTTGTTTTTATAATATAATGGAATTTTTTTCCTGGCGATTCAAAAAAGATAACGGGATACTGTTTGCAGATTATTGCATTGTCATGTTTCCTTAATACGTGTGCAAAGTTTCAAAGAAATCGAATAGCTGGAAGTTGGTTAAAATTAGGCTCAAAGATTCCGTTACATAGCCAGATTGATAGTTACAACCCAAGTTAATAAAAGTAGCTCTGCATCCAGTTTTTGGGCATACAGTGCAAAACAAAATATTTTTAGGATATTAATATGCGAGTTTAAATCCTACAACTTTGTGGATTTAAGGTGAGGTCATAAACAATAGGGATGATAAATTGATCCAAAATAATGTTTACAATTCATATAAAAAGTTCTATCGCGGTTCGTAAGAGATATTGACCTTCAAAGTTGGTATAAAAACACGTATTTCAATTATAACTTTTGAACTGTTGCCACAGTACCAATAATCTTTGGGCTGCCAAATAAATACATAGGAGTTAAGAGTGCTTTTTTATAGGCAAACTTTTGTTCAGTAAGTGGGAATTATACAGGGTGGGACGATTTATTCGTCGCAGCGACGATTTGTTTTTATTTAATGTATTCATTTTTAACACAAGTGACAAATTTGACATTTTGCTTTCACCGTTTAAATTATTTATCATTTTGTACCAAAAGGTAAACCTTATTTGAATTAATATCTTGGACCGTTTTTCATAAAGTCGCATTTTAAATTCAGACATACCAGCATTTTGTATGCAGATAATAAAAGATTCCAATTTTAAGGAAAATTATTAAAATGAGATAAAATTATTTAAAATAGTATTTGTAAGCCTTTTAAACTTTATAATACAGATAAAGAGAGAGAAGTTTTTTTATAATTTTACCTTATTTTAATTATTAAAAAAAATACAAAACGGTGGTTTGTCTGGACTTAAAATGCGAATTTATGAAAACGGTGAAAGATATAAATTCTACTAAGGCATACCTCTTTTTGTGCAAAAAAATTATAAAGGAATTAAACGGCCAGAAGCAAAATGTCAAATTGGTTACCTGTGTTAAAAATGCATACATTAAATTAAAAAATAAAATCTCGCTGTATAATTCCGACTTACTGAACAGCGGTTTACCTATAAGATTATTTAATAGCCATATATCATTGATACTGTGGAAACCGTCCAAACGTTATAATTGAAATAGGTTTGTTTTATCCAACCTTTCAAATATCTTCCTAACGAAGTGCATACCTCACCTTTTCGGACACTGTATAAAAGTTTTTGTCATATTTTATCTAACAACGGAAATATTGGACTTTCTTAAAAAATAGGTCACCTGTATAATTATAAATTCTTCAGAATTTATGTTAATAAGCACTTTGGAGCATACATATCTGTCCTGACAGAATTAACAAAAGTACAAATGGATAAAAAAATAACATTTTGAGATGTATAATTTAAAGCACAAAACATGTAGAATTATACATTTTATAGTCTGGACATATAAATTAGTTTGTATACAGGGTTTGCAAAAACTTTTAAAATATAATGTTCTCCATAATGAAACTACCTTTATTAGGATTTATTTTGTATGTTTTTAATAATCTACGTTGTAAGATGGTATTAATAATTGTGTAATAATAACTTTTAAAAACATAAATTATAACTTACGTTTGCATGCCTTCCTAGATTGGGTTATAGATTTAGTAGGATCCCGATAGTAACCTTCTCTCTGCAGTAGTGACAGTGTCTTCCAGCTGTGTAGTGACGGCATTTGAGACACACGCCTCCAGAAGTTCTTGCAGACGAATTTGTAGAGCTCCATGTTAAACCTACATCGCCTTGCATGTTGGTTACATTCACAAGCTGAAAACAAAAAAAAATAGTGCAACAAACAAAACAGTTTTTAAAAAATTCTAAATTCCTCATGTCGACATAACGATGGGTTTTTGACAACATCGTAAGCGACATTTGTCAATTCTGTGTGAAATCTTTTTTCTCATCGCGCTTAATAATAAACAGCACCAAGACCTGAAATTCCCGCAAAATTGACGAATGTCACTACAGTTTTGTCAAAAGCTCCTCGATAAATGTATTGTATTTTTACCTCTGCAGTATATTCTCAAGGTTAAATAAACTCTGCAGAGTTTGTTCGGCTTAATAAGCATCAATATATTTTCTACGACTTTAAACGTGACATATTTTTAAGCATGCTTTAAATCTCATGTCAAGCAAACATCGATATTTATTGGGCTTTAAAATCAATATTTATGGTGTTTAAAAATAAATGTGAAAAATTTAGGAGGTAATTTTCCACGCAAAAAATAAGAAAAAAACTTTATATGAACATATGTCCTTAACATCTTAATTTTTGAACTACGGCATTTTTAACATTTTCAAAAATATAATATTAATAAACTTTATACCCATTTAAATAATTTTTAAAAAATTGAGAGACACCCTCTGCCAAGAAGACATTTTTTGGCATACAAGAAAAAAATTACCAGTGTCGTCCGTTCCTAAAATAAAAATCTTTAAATCCTTGTTATTTTAGAACACGTTTAATTTCTTGGCTTTTTTTTGTTTGATGTACGGTTTTGCGTGAATAAATAAAAACCGTTTCTCGGCATAGTCAAATTCCTCAAAGAATAAATAAAAAAAGAGGTTAATTTTAAATGTAAGAATTTTTGTATTAGGAATACAAACTGACTATGCCAAAAAATGGATATTGCTTTTACGCGAAAACCGTACATCAAACAAAAAAGTCAAGAAATAAGAACTAATTCTAAATGATTGGAAATTTAAAAAATGTTTTTATTTTAAATACAGTGGCGTTACCATTTTTCTTAAGTTAAGGTAAATAATATATCTGCTAATATTGATTTTTTGTCTAATATTTTGTTTTAAGAGCCTTACCGAACAGAAACGTACACATGTGAAACTTGCCTTAGACAGCAAGTGTTAAAGTTAATAACTTTAAGGGTAGTTTATTATGTTGTTAGTGTAAAATTCTCGTAAGTTTCTTACAATACCCTTTAAATACTTTTGAAAATAACTCAGATAATTAATTCCCTGAAACGGTCCTATGTTCCGCTCTTAAAACCGCAATTCTAAATTAACTTTTAGGCTTCAAAACTTGCGGTTTAGTGTTTTAGTGCAAGACAGGGTCGTAAAGCGCAAACAATTAATTGCCGACGTCGTTTTCAGTCACTCGGAAAACATTAGAACAGATGGACGACAAGACTCTCAACCAAAGTTTTGCGGCGCCAATCTAACTGAATCGTAAACATAAATTCTGGAATGTTGTAGTTGCTTTGGCAAATTTCCTAGATTACAATTGCTTGTTGGTTTGTACTTAATTTTAAAATAAATGTTTGGTTTTAATGGCAATAAAAAGTTATTTGGATAATTAAGTCCTTTGAGAGAAGTAACTTTTTGTGAGCAAAGTCGGTAATTCTCTAGAAAGCTAGAAATTAATTTTAACGAGTAGTAGGCGAGGCCGGTGACTCTATGAGATACCTAATGGATTAAAAAATCACTTTCTGTATGGCGGGGTATAAGCTATACAGGGTGTTTCAGTATTAGATGCTAATCTTTTGATGTATGAATCCTTATAAATAAGTGTAAAACATTTAAGGAGGTGATTCCTCATTGAAAAATATGAAAAAGTTCCTATAAACATGGGTCCGAAAATGCATACTTTCCAAGATACAGGGTGTTAAACTTTTTAAATAAAATAGGTTTTTGTAATTATCTTGAATACCCTGTAACCGATTTTCTTGAAATTTTTCAGTGTTATTTCTAGTAATAAGGGCCAAAGTTAGGCATAATTAAATTAAAATTATTAAGTCCAGTGGCGTCTCACGGGACATCTTATCGAAAATAATTGTAAAAAAATGTACGCCACTGACTTTTTGTAACTTTTATTTTTTTAGAATAAGCAACTGAAAATACAACTTTTTATCTCTTGAAATTTTTTGTATCTTGCTTCGTTTTCGAGAAAAAAAAATAAAAACCACTTTATTGCATGTTTCTTGGGACGGAATTTTTGAATTTTGACGATTTACTGAGCAAAAACAGTTAAAGATAGAGCAAAATTAATTTTACTTTCCTATCTTAACTTTTTAAGGACTATCTAATGACATTAAAAAGTGAAGGTCAACTGAAGATTAAAGAAGGTGAATGTTGAACCTAAATGTTGGACACCCTGTATCTTAGAAACTATGCATTTTCGGACCCATGTTTATAGGAACTTTTTTCATATTTTTCAATGAGGAATCACCTCCTTAAATGTTTTACACTTATTTAGTTACACCCTCATATGGAGTTGGTTTAAAAGTTATTTTGTTTTTGATTTGTGCCGGAATAACGCAAGTAGCAACCACCCAAAGTTAACAATCAAATTGAGAGCAGCGATTTCTTACTTTTTAAAACCTTTTTAAGCTAAATATTGTTTACAATACAATTATTATTACTAAAATTATTTATAAAAACTAAAACCAAAATAAATGTCTTAACACATTTTCTTTCGAATCAGTCCACTTTTGGACTGTGGTAAAGCCGAAGTAGATCATCATATTTAGCCTCAGATACACGGTGGTGCTTTTTCCGCACCTTTAGCGAACATCACTGTAACGCGCAAAAACATATTTTTCTCAATCGTTAATATTCGCCGATATTTATGGCCAAGTTAAGAGCTTACTGCTTGTCATAATGTAATAAATTATATAAAATTTTTTTGCACCGTGAATCTTTTCGTTAATACAAAATCAATATTCTATAAAACTTTATAACAAGACACCACACAATAAATTCAAAAACAAAATAACATTTTTAATGTCAATGTAGGTCCGTCCTCCTTTCCAAAACGAATGTTAGCCGTCTGGTAGAGTTCGATTTTGAAACGATGGTATATGAGAGGTTGTTATTTTTGACATAATAATGACAACTTTAAATGTTAATGTGACAGCTGTGTGCCATACTAGGAAAAAAAAAGAAATAAAATGGGTCTTCCCACATATTATTCTATAGGTCTTGACGAATACTTTATAACCCTGGAATTTAAAGTGAATATCTATACTATAGGAGGTGCGCAACGTTTTCGAAAAAAAATTTAGGTCAGCTGATTTTTAATATGTTGTTTTTCTTGCTCTTCTGAATAGCCTAAGGCTGTCTGGCTGGCAGTAGTGGTTGAGTTTATTAAGTTCGCATTCTACATGTTCAGGTATATAATTCAAAGGTTTTGAAAACATCCTTTAAAACCTAATTTTGATTTCTTGTCTTTCAAGAGATTTTCCAGACATATTTATTTTTATTACCAGACACTTTTATTATTGCAATTATACAGTCGTTTCCCTTCTAACATTTGAACCCCCCGGTCATATTTTGATGAAAGTTAAAACGATAACATACCGGGTGATGCATCGCCTCTTCGGGGCATAGGTGAACCAGGCTGCACTTTGCAATTTGGCTCCCTAATTATTTAGAGAAAAATTTATTGAAGAGTATTGATACATGCAAATTGCACGTTTGCGATAAACTTTAGACTTTCGGTTAACTCCGCTTGCTCGTTAGATGCTAATATATTTCTTTAAAAATTGCTACATTATTATCGTCTCATATATTATGAACAACAATAAAAATACCAGTTGGCGTGAAATTACGCTGCCATTTCTTGTAAATTTAGCAAGCTTTATTATTAGTCAAAAATCGTACAGTGAAAAGATTACAGTTGTATTTATGCCAAAACGTCGAATTAAGTTAAGCTCAAACTAAACTAGAGTAACAAATTTCAAAAACTTATGACATTTATAATATTTACATGCTTCAATAAATTATTAATATTATTACAATAACTAATATGTTGGAAATAAACTTACGATTTAAGAAAATTTTCAAATATTCCTCCATTATTCAGGCAATAACTCCAGACGTTCACAAATTGGTCTTCTTAATTGGTCAACCGGAAATTGAAATTTATTGAGTTCTTGCAGAAATGAGCACTTTAACTAATCTAGATTATAATTTTATCCGCAGTAGCATCAAAAAGACAACGTTATGTCATCGCCAACTGGTATTTTTATTGTTGTTCATAAACAGGAGGCGTAATAATGCAACAATATTTAAAATAATATATTGCGATCTAACCAGCAAACGGGTACAACCGAAAAATCTAAAGCTTGTACTCATGGACGTGGATTTGCATAGCTCTTCAATAAACTTTCATAGAATTCTTCTTTAACAATTAGGGGCAGCCAATAACTGACCTCACTAAAAAACTGGCATGGGATTTCCGATAGTCCCGCCCGGCGATGTATCACCCGGAATAACTAAGCGCCTGCATTTTTTTTCCAAATCAGTACAGTTCTGAATGTCAAGCTTACAGCTGGGGCATTAACGCAGCCGCTACCGCCAGCCAGACAGCCTAGGATCTACCCGAAAGAAGGAAAAACAACGTATAAAATCAGCCAACCTGAAAGCTTTTGTTTTTCCGACGTTGCCAGCTCTGCTATACATTAATGGCGGTATTTAAATAATTACAGGTTATTGCTTCGAATACTTGATTTGGATAGCCATACGTCTTACACTATTCTCCACAGGCAGGTATAATTATTGTGGTATTTTCTTTTAAAAAATAAGTGACATTTTTTAATTTATTTGTATGGCACATTAATTCTTGATCATTCTTTGTTAATAATTAAATTAACAGTTATGAGCTATAAGCAACAATACACACATAATGCAGAAATTAAATCAAAGTGCTGGCTACCTATTTTTACACAATACTATCACTAAAATGCAACACAAGTCGTAATATTTCTATACAGCTCTGGCGTAACACCCTGAATTGTTGGTAAACATGACATATTATTTCGAAACATAATGCGACACAACTACCATAACGATGTCATTAATCCAAGTAAAATTACATGTTATTGGAAAAAGCGGACTATAGACGTTAATGTATGTGTCGTACACCGATTACCTTTATTTTAATACGCTTTTATCAAAGCTTCACTTGCGTGTATGTTTCAGTATGTAACTCTTCCAACTCAGGCCATCTATTGCTTACTGCTTACCGTCAGAAACCAAAGTAGAAAAACTCTTTCTGTAAAAACATGTATAGATACATGAACAGTCCCTGTAACCAAAATGTCTCATGACCATGTTCAATCGTTTGTCATTAGGTGTCACTAGCAAGCATGCGATTTTGGATTTCTTAACACGCATTTATCAACTTCCCAGTACGCATGCTTGTACGTAACTCTCTTTGTAGACCAAGAGCAAGTGGCCTATTACTGTTAGCAGTATATTCCCTCCACCTCCTTACTAACCGCGTTCATTTTCTGAGTGGGCTAAAGCGGGTTTTCGCTGACGTCGGACCGAGGTGCACATAATTTTTCACACTGTCGACAGAGGGCGTGATGGAAAATAAACTACTACGTTTATTCGACATTGCCGCTTCTTAAGAAATCTTTGGGATTGTTTTTGTTATCGCCTACGCCGGACTGATAAAAACCCGTGAACCAAGATAATTTTTAAACCGGTTTTCAGTTTATGATCTCAATTAGTTCCAAAATAAAGACCTTTGGCTAATGTCACTATCTGCATCTCCAGATAGAAAAATGTTCGATAGATGCAAATTTGCAGCGCAAGAAAATTACAAGCAGTAAGGAGTTTTTTCATTTTTGTAAAATGATTTTGAGTGCCTGTTAAAAATACCTATTTTCGTAAAGTATTGGTTAGGAAGTTGTTTTTGCAAGATACTAGTTTAAATTTGTACAAAATAGATAGAAAGAATAAAAAAAGTTTTGTCGATCTGTGGTTTTTAACAACCCTTTAGTTCCAGTTTTAAACTGACCTAACAACGCTTTGAGAAGCTAAATTTGACTGTATCGTAATTTTTAAGAAAGTTTTATAAACTCTCCAACTAATTATGCGCTTAAATAACTGCATGTTCACTTAAACTAAACACAAATAAACGGTTCCCTAAAGTTTACACGGAAACAGTGTATCAGTGGTCAGGCCTGCTTTTCTCACTGCAACCAAAATTAAACCACAAGCGATTAATGAGTTTGCTGTTTCGGTGACTTGAAAGCCCATCAAGCTGATGAATGGCAAGATGTACGGACAACGTTCTTGGCATCTGCTAACTTACAGTTAAATTGAACCAAAGTTTAAGGAAATATAGGACTATACCTTAATGTTTGTGGAATATTTAAATAATTAATTAAAGATCAGTATTTATACAGGGTGGCTGTCCTTATTTTGTCATAATTTGATCGGGAATAACTTTAGAACAAATAATTTTATTAAGATGCAGTTTTCGCAAACAGTCTATAGTATATTTACGCGACTGCAGTTGACCGAACGACGCGTAGCGAAATTCGGTCAAGCAGTCAAGTGCGAAAAAGGTATTCTGCAGTTAGAATCGCTATTTTTCTCACGAGCGTAAGGAAAACATAAAAATAAAATTTAATTATTGTAGGCAAAATAATTTAAATTTGAATTTTCCGCCTATATTTAGGTTGGTACCATAGTTGGTAGTATTGTTTGACAGATGAGACAGGTCCGGTCTCTTCTCTGTCAACTTGTTGATGGATGTTTTAGAAGAATGTTTGAATAAAAATGAGTGCAAGAAAAAAGTTTTGTCTTATTTTATGAAATTCACATCAATCTGACATTATTATTTTTTACTTATGTTTATGTTAGTCCCTTATGCAAATGCTTATGTTAATGTTAGATTTGTAAAATTTAGAAATTATTGCACACTTATATTTCATGACCTTATGTGTTTAGTTTAAGGTTTTGTAAGAAATTATGTGTTATTGAACAAAGAAGTTCTGATTGTCAGTCTATCCGAGTTGTAGGTCAAATTATTTAAATTTGAATTTTCCACCTATATTTAGGTTGGTACCATAGTTGGTAGTATTGTTTGACAGATGAGACATGTCTGGTCTCTTCTCTGTCAACTTGTTAATGGATGTTTTAGAAGAATGTTGAATAAAAATGAGTGCAAGAAAAAAGTTTTGTTTTATTGTATGAAATTCACATCCATCTTACATTATTATTTTTTACTTATGTTTATGTTAGTCCCTTATGCAAATGCTTATGTTAATGTTAGATTTGTAAAATTTAGAAATTATTGCACACTTATATTTCATGACCTTATGTGTTTAGTTTAAGGTTTTGTAAGAAATTATGTGTTATTGAACAACTTGTTAATGGATGTTTTAAAAGAAGATTTGAATAAAACTTAGTGCAACGAAAAAGTTTTGTTTGATTTTTTTAATTCACATCCACCTTACAATATTTTTTTTATTATTTTAACACAATGCTACTTAATACCCTACTTGTACAGGGTGGGTAAAATTGGGCGTTTTTATGGGCTATCTCAGTTATTACTGGAGTTATTAAAAAACCGATGTATGTGTTATGGGCTCGACTTTGAAGAAACTAAGAATGGCGTTGTCAGAATTTTAATAAAATTATTTATCTAAGAGATACGAAGGGAAATTGAAAATTGTAGTTTGTGACTTTACCCTATAGATCCTCTATTATAAGAAATAACAAAAAACCATAAAGACAATTTTTGTAGAACTTTTTACGTAGAATATACAGAATGTATCCTTTTTTTATACAGTGTTGCCAACTTAATGTTTTTTTATGGAACACCCTCTATGTTTTTTTACTTAATTATTTTGTAAATATTTTCCCTAAAATTATTTTGATCAGGTTTTCTTTATACGTAATATTTTATGTGAAAAACAATTATTATTTTTTGTATACAGGTACGTAAAAGATGGCCATGAAAAACAAACACAAGCTAAATTAAACCCTTTTAGCTAAAAGCTGGCATTTGTTTTTCATGGTTATCTTTAATTTACTAAAATATAAAAATAATGGTTGTTTGTTACATTAAATATTATCGTTTTAGTAAAACCTGACTAAAAATTTCTAGGGCAAAATATTAACAAAATAATTTAAAATATCAAAAAATAGGATTATTTTTTACCCCTATTTGCGTTAATAAATTATTAATAAAAATGGTTTTCCGTCATTGCAGTCAATAAAAAACAAAAGTTATAACAAGATTGTTTAAAGTAAAACATAATTACTTTTTTATGGCCTACTATCTAACCAATATCAGTCATAAATGACAAAATATGCAATATCTTCGAAACGGCTGAGAAGAAATATAAAGTGTAACACATTTTTAAAACGGTAATTTTTTAACCATTTTAATAGTAAAAAAATATACAGGGTGTTCCATTTAAAATTTTCAAAAATAAATAAATAAGTCAAAAATATGCCACCCTAGAAAAAAACTAAAATCATATCTGCAATCTGCATAAAAAGTTGTTGTAGAAATGTTTTTACAGAATTAAAACATATTTAAAAATAAAAAAGGTATAAAGGATAAAGAAAACGCAAGAAATTTGGCCCACCCTGTACATAATATTATTGTTGGTGAATGTACAATTTGTGGCATTTTTTTTGTCTGCAGAACGTATTTCTTCCACCTCTTAAATTGGTTTGGCCGAAGTAAAATTTTCTTTTAAACATGAAGTGCATGAAAATCCCTCATTGCGACTCGCTAATATTTGGTTCAACAATTGTGTATACTATTTGGCACTAGTGCGAAAAAGTCGTGCAAAAAAGTGACACTTTCAGATGTAATATGCGTGCGGAAAATTAAAATTTTCCTTACACAAGTAGAAAAACTTTGTTTTAATTATAACTTCCCTTTTTGTTGTAAGATTCCGTTAGCACAAAACCTTTTTTTGTTTTAAATGAAACACCCTGTACTGTATAGTTTTCTACAGTATTAAAACCTAATATTTTTTTTAAATTTAAAAAAACGGATTTATTGATCTTCAAAAATAATGACTGCACGGCAATTAGGAGTATTATATAACAAAAAAAAAAAATAGCTACATGCAATGTTACAAAAAATATACAGCAACAAAGCTATACGTTAAAATTAGCTTATAGGACTATTGGACAAAATTTATATCTTTAAAACTAATAAAGATAGTCATATTAAATGTGGTATTTTGGTAACGCTCTATGCACGATCTTTTTAATAGTGATATAATATGCAGGGTGTTTCGTTTAAAAAGTGAAAGTTTTTGTCTTACTCTGTATATCATTAAAAATAATAAAAATCTGATAACTGATTAAAAAACCTTGAATTACAAAAAAAAAAACGAATCTATATTTTTATTATTTTTTAGTCTAAAAATGAAGTATGTAAGTTAAGTAAGTGTAAAACACCCGGTACATAATACAAAAAAAACTGCAGATCATTTATATAATTAACGAGTTTAAGTATTTACTTTTGAAACATTGAAGTCTTGGATGCTAAGAGCAATTATAGTTAGCTCTTTTACAACTTTTTTCTTGTCCTATTTGTCAAAAACCGCAAGCTTTAAAACACCAGTCACCGAAAATTGGAAAATGTTTGCAAAACTATGTTAGGCAGCCATAATTTATATAATATCATATAACTGGTGATATTCTGTTTCTTACTTTCTTTATAGCTTACTGAATGTGTGAAAACAAACGACCAATAAAAACAAATATACACCTTTTTTTTACAAAAAAATAAGATTGACATAAAATAGTTACATCTTTAAGATGTTTTCATTAAAAATTTACCTGTATTTGTGGCCCTTATCATAAAAGACAAATAAAAACATTTTTTTTGTACAATTTAGCCAAAATAGCAACTCATAAAACTGTTAATACATACATTTACAACCTGAAATTTGTCTTTAATGCGATAAATTTTAATAATGCCAGGGCATACAAATCCATGATTTTAGAATATGCTCATTTGGCCACTTAACTATTCTATTTACAAAAATAGGACTTATGCTAAAAAGATAAAAATATCAATTTTTGTCCACAGATTGTTGCACTGTGTGACGTACACTTACGTAAACACACTGTGTGTTTAAATTTGTAGTGTAAAAGCTGAAGAAATAAAAAAATATTAGTTGTAGGGTCATGTTAATAATGCCTTATACTTCTTTACAATTTTTCATTATTTCCAATTATTTCCAGTATTTCGCCATGATTTATAATAATTCCCCGAACTTTCCCATAATTCCTAGTTTTAAAAATAAAATCATAGATACTTTTTTTCTCGTTTGGACCTAATTTTTTTTTAGTAGTTTTTTTAACCACCCATTAAAACACACAATTTTTTGTCCATAATAAATCGGTATTCAACCCATTTGTTTTCTCGAATTATAACCGGCGATAAAACAAACAGACAACAAAACTGTTGTTCCTTGATAATCCATCTTTTTGTCCACAAGACATATATTACACCCACGGCATTTTAAGAGCACCTCTTTGCATATCGTTAATCGATTCCGCGAATACCCGAGAGAATCGCTGAAATAAAATTACGACATGTTTTTTCAGCGTAGTTTTTCGATTTGGTGTTATGTTTCTTATGACATTGTCTTGGAATTAATTTAAGTGATAATATGTTTTCACCAGAGACGGCTTTAAAATAAATATTCTTAGTTGTCCCTTGCAGCAGCTAAATTTGATGAGTCCTTGACACCTTGTTTCTAGTATCTAGGGTCCTGAGAATAATAAAAAAATAGGTTGGAAAATTGTATATTTACAGAAGCTCAGAAAAGCCAAACAAAAAAAAGGTTATTTTTGCTTACTATTTTAAAATTTGAATTATTTGAAATATTAATAAATCAACCTAAAATTTAAAGATAAATTTTAAATATGATAAACCAAAATTTGAATAAAGTAAGTTTTAAATTTAACTAATTTGATTTCTTTTGACGATACATTTCTGTTATAGTTATAAACAGTAGATTTTCATTTTAATTCAATTTTTTACTATTGTTTATTATTTACCATGGTAATTCCTTAAAATTAACATTTATTTATAAATTTAATTATTCGAATGTCGTGAATAAATGATCTGTGGCCGCTATCTTGTGATATGTCATTGAAGAGAGATTTTGGTGTAAAATTTAAAAACAAAATAAAATAGGGGTGTTTCCATTAAAAATGTTTAAAACATTTTGAATTATCTTGTATCAATTACACTAAAAACTGCAATTACGAAATGTGAGTGATTTATAAAAGAGAACGAAATATATCACTTCTTGGAAAAGGAAAATAGGTAATTTTTGTTTAATTTTCACAGCCTACTTAGCAGAAACAAATATTTAAAGCAAAAAACTGGCAGTACTTGATTTTCTTAAAAGTATTCTCTAAGTGCCATTTTTAATTGGAACACCCTGTGTGATATATCATAAAAAAATAGTTTAAAAAAATATATTATATTACATATATATATTATATATATTATATTTGTATTTAAAATAAGACAGTTAATGTTACTTCTGGTTAAACCGGAAGTGATAATATCAAAAAATGTTAATTTATGCTATAATAGCCACTGTAAAATTTTAATTAGTTTTTATTAAAAACTAAAAAAAAATGGGGGGTAAAAAAATCCTATGTCACCCGGTATAAATAAAAATATTATACAGCAGAATGCGCCAAATAAGATCATTCAATCTACTCACATCTAATCAAAAAAAAAAATACTTACAGGGTAGCACAAAATAGCTGGGACGTTTTAAAGAAATTCAAAGTAGTATAGATGGCGTCCTTAAGGTAACATCTAAATATAAACATTAGATATGTTCATGTCAGAAAAACCCTAGGTACAATATTTTAAATGTAATAAATATTATTAATATAATTAAAAAGGTTTTTTGAACTTTAACACCCCGTATCCCAGTTAATATCAACTTTTGTACTAAAGTAAGTTTGGTTAAATCGCAATATTTTAACGTCGCATATTTTCTGTTTAATTTTGGCCCATTACTTAGGGAGCACCCTATATATTTATTATAATTTTTTACTTGTCCCTATAAGCCAAATTAGCTTAGATATATTCCCTTATGAGTTATTTAGGCGATGTCAGAGACAGGATTCCATGTTGCCCTCGAGGTTACATACCCAATTTCCCTCTTAGATACAAGATATTTGCTGAATGCTCTGTTTTGAACGCGCTGTTCGTATATTTTTAAATCATTAGTTAGTTTTTCTATGGTCTAGTAGAAATAAAAATATTTTAATACCAATATTTGGAAAAAATAAAATACTGAATACGGACTAATCTATATTATGTATATGTTGTACAATATTAATAATTGATACAAAATTCTTTTATTTAGATTTATAGTGCAGAAATTGGAAAATTGCTTTAATTAATTATAGCCTAATTTCATTTTTATTAACGTAAAAATTACATTAAAAAAAAGCAAAACATTATATGCTGCATACAATTAAATAAAACTAAAGACAATTGTAGTTTCACTATAGACACCCAGAACAATGCTAAATTATTGGTCATCAACTTGGACGCTCGCTTCGTGGAATTTATGAAGCGGGTGTCCATCGAGTACACACTTAAATAGTACGTATAATTTGCTGCTTTATAAATTCAGCCAAGCCAGCGTCCAAATGGTGCCAAAAATTTAGCATTGTTTTGGGAGTCTATAGTAAAACTACAATCGTCTTTGATAAAAGCTAAATTAATAATTGTGTATCACACATTTTTGAATTGTGAAGAGGTAAAAATAATTTTATGTAGAATAGTTATTATTCGTAATACATAATTAGTTTTAATAATTTATAGTAAATTGTAGTTTTAAAAGTAAGATTTTATAAATAAAATCCCATTTGCTTTAATTTTTTTACCTTATCTAAAATATATTTGACTTGTATTGGTTATAAATTATTTTAGTGCAAAAATTGGTAAGAGCATTGGTACCAGATATGAATTGCAAGAGATCTTTTACCAAAAAAAAAATTATTATATACTGGATCAGAATTTCTTGGAAAACCTAATGGCTAAACTTTGTTTAAATATTATGATCTATACAAATAAAATCTGGGTAACAGACAGATAAAGGTGGCTTCTAATTCGGATCTTAAAAGATATCACATACCTAAATATTTTTTTTCATAATTTATTAATCTTTGAAACACATTTTTTCTTTTAAATTTTATTGCAACCTCTCTAAAAATAAATAATTAATTTTTATAAGAAACATGTAACAGTTGGTTTCTATAAGTTACCTTATTTATGTGCACTAAGACATAAAATAAAAAAATGGTTAAACATTAGAAATACATTATAAATAAAAGTAATAGTTTTAAAAAATCACATCATCTCCAGTTAAATATTATATTATATTTGGCTGGATTTTTTCCCCTTTTATTTTAGAAAATACCATAGTCCCATAGGCCAGTAATAAAATGGACTTCATGATACGAACACTTTTAAACCCTTTTAGGGGTTTCTTTTGACGAGTCTACCACGAATATTCATACCGCCATATATGGAAGCAGCGCCTTTACCCCAGCGTGTTAATGTCAAATATTTTGGGTGCCAGACTGGGCCAACGCATTACTCTTTTGTCGCACAAGTGTACTACAATATTTAACATGCAGTTTTTAAACCTTGTGCCAAAAATCGTTCGTCTGGTTACAGTCACGAAACCCGCCTAGTTCGATACCCGAAACATGTATTTAAAACCTTATAGCTTCATAACTGTAACCCTTATCATTTTTGAAAAAATGTTTTTAAAATTGTATGTAAAACATTTTGGTAAACTTGTCCGACAAAAAAGTGACGCGTTCGCCCGGTCTGACATCCAAAACATTTGACATTTACAGGCTAGGTTAAAGCGCCGATTCCACATATGGCGGTATAGAACACATCTAATTTATATATTTTTTTATAATTGGACAAACTACGAAGGCTAAAAGCCTAAATACTAACGTACCGTGGGTGTCCTAAGCGAGGTAAGAGAGAGTTTGTTGACACGTGACTTAAATGCTTGAAGATTTGGGGGAAGAAAAGACTTCCGCGGGCAGCAGGTTCCACAATCTAGAAACTCTAACTTACTACTAAAATACTTTTTGGTTTGAAAGAGAAATCCAAGCTTTTTGAAGCTGCCGTGGCTATAGATACAATGTGTTTATGCCACTTAAGGTTACTTTCAAATGTGACGCCCACAAGATTGAAGGTATCTTTGCTCTGTAAACTTGGCCGCTCATAAGTAGAGAATGAGTATTTGATGACTCTTTTCGCGACAAGGAACATGATTGTGTTTTGGATGCATTAAAATGGAAGAGATTTTTGGCGCCCCAATCCAATATAAAATTAAGATCTTGCAAAAGAGATATCTGCATCGCTCTGCGTTTGTTTTCCAAGTCAGGTTTAGTGATGGGTTTAGGAACCCAAAAACTGGAGTGAAGGGTACTATCATCGGCGAAACTATGAATGGAATTAGTTTTGGACGAGAGAAGGTCGTTAATGTGAAGAAGAAACAATGTTGGTGCCAAAACTGAGCCCTGAGGGACTCCAGCATTTACTTGGTGAAAGCTTGAAGAATGGCCGTCCACAATAACCAATATATGACGATCAGATAGATAACTAGTGAGCCAAGTACAGAGTTTAGTTAAAAGACCATAGGAGGGAAGATTATTAAGAAGTGCGGCATGCCAGACCTGGTCAAAAGCTATGGATATATCAAGAGCAACGATCTGGGACTCACCTAGAAACTCAGATTCCAAAAATAATTCCTAATCAGAATGTGACATTTTAAAAGTTTTTAAGCCTACTTGATTGTTTAAGAGCAATTTTTCATATTGTATCCATCCAGGTAGCCCTGATTGAACGCAAATTAATCCAAGGACTCCAGGTGATGCCAGATAAATACAATTGCATCACTAGTTAGATAGGAATAAAACAAGTTAAAAATTAACAATTTTACGCGTTAGTTATATGTTACCAACACTGAACACCTAATTCCTGAAAATATTAAGCACTTCTGGTCATACATCAAGAATTTAAAGGGAACCCCGGGACTACCTAGCATCATGTATTTTAATGATCAAGAACTTACCAACGCTCCCGACATTGCAAATGCTTTTGCAACACACTTTCAGTCGTGCTATGCTAACATTACTGATATGGATTTGTCAAGTATACCGCCAGTTAGGTTTGCCACCACACTCTCTTCCCATGTCTTCACCACTACTGAAGTGAGGGATAAAATAATGAGTCTGGATGTCTCCAAAAGTTCGGGCCCTGACGAAATTCCACCTTTACTACTTAGGAACTGCTGTCAATCACTTGTGGATCCCCTAAGGGCTCTCTTTCAAAAATCATTTGATAACGCTTACTTCCCATCCAGATGGAAGTACTCCAATATTGTTCCAATATTTAAATCTGGGGATAAGACAATTGTTTCCAACTACCGTGGTATTTCTCAACTATCTGCAATCCCGAAGCTGTCTGAATCCATCTTAACTGACGAAATTTTTGATACATTTAGGCACTACATTATTGTTCAACAGCACGGATTCTATGAAGGACGTGCAACCACAACAAATTTAGCTATCTACCAAAACTTCCTAATTTCTTCAGTTGAAGCAGGAAAGCAGGTTGATTCCATCTATACAGATTTGTCAAAAGCGTTTGACAGCGTCTATCACCCACTCTTGTTAAAGAAGCTATCTGAGATCGGTATTTCTGGACACTATTTAGAATGGATTAGCTCCTACCTTAATAACCGCCGCCAGCGTGTAACTGTTTGTGGTTCTGTCTCGCACGAAGTGCTTGTGACGTCGGGGGTGCCACAAGGCTCCCACATCGGTCCCATTCTGTTTTTGTTATTTATTAACGATGTTATATCATGTTTTGAAACGTCTAATTTTCTGTTGTATGCAGATGATATTAAGTTCTATGATGTTGTTTGTCCTTCGCTCAATGGTCTGCAATCCGATCTTGATCGATTTGTTAAGTGGTGTGATTTAAATTGTCTAAATGTTAACGTTTCCAAATGTAAAGCTATTAGCTTTTATAAATGCCACAATCCTATCAACGTAGCATATTCCATTAAAAATGAAAACCTAGATAAAGTTAATCACTTCAATGATCTTGGTGTTCTCTTCGATAGGGACCTAAACTTCAATATGCACGTGGATAATATCATCTCCAAGAGTCTCAAAATGCTCGGTTTCCTAAAAGGGTCACTAGGCATATTAACGATACAAAGGCCCTTACATGCTTATATAATTGTCTGGTGCGCAGCGTGTTGGAGTATTGTTCGGTTATTTGGACACCCCGCTACAGCTGTCACATTGTTAGACTCGAAAGGGTTCAAAACAAATTCGTCAAGTACTTGTTATTTAAATTCCATTTCCCCTACCAAGATGTACCATATGAAACCAGACTTTTACTCTGTGGCTTCAAATCTCTGGAAGTTCGTCGTAACAACGCTCTGTTACTTTTTCTATTTAAACTTATCAATGGCTTAATCGATTGCGGCGATCTTCTGGGATTAATATCCTTTCTGGTACCAACAAGACGTACAAGGCGAACCCAGCTATTCTTCGAAAGGACTCATAGAACTAACTATGGACAATGTGCGTTTATTGACCGAATGGTGCATAATTATAATACTTTATATTCTGATCTGGACATTTTTAATTTAAGATTATCTTCTCTCAAACGCATGCTAAGCAGTAATATTGTATAAAATCCAATAGATACTTTTATAATCCTACTTTTGTCGCATGTATGATAATTTATTGTGTTTTTGTATATTCTCCATTTAAATTTTTGCTGTATTTGTGTGTTACTTTATATTTATATTTATATCTATATTATTGTACCTATTGATTTTTGGCTATTGCTTTTTTTTGTACCATTTAGAATGTTTTATTCTGTAGTGTACTTTGTAAATAAATAAATAAATAAATAAATAAATGGCATACATTAAATAATTTTTAGTTTTCAAACAAAAACATATACAAATATTGTTCACTGGTTATAGTTTTATCATTTATAAGTTATGTTATATTCGGCAATATTTACATTAGATTTATTTGGGTAGGTACATACTGTGTAGGTAGTATAAAATTAACATTAAATTAATAAATAATTTGAGACGACGCTCATAAATGTATTATGGCATCATCTTGCGGCCGTTTTGGATACTAGGTAAAACAATGGTGACATCTGTTTTCGAGGTTTCGCCCAAGCCCCAAAGGAGCAATTTCAGCGCCATACAGCGTTTACCGCGTGTAACTACAAGATTTGACCCCAGCGCCAACTGGTGCCCATTACGAAAAAATCGGCTTTTAAGTGGTTATACGGGGGCTTTTGGAGGTGTAATATCTTGTTGTGAATGGATCGTTGGTATCGCTAACGATTAGCGTCAATAAATTTTGCATTTTGTCCGTCTGTGGTTGAGCTAATCACTGAATTTCCGACCAACTTATAAATAAGCATTTGGCCTCAGCAGGATTCGCACCTACCTCATGTCTATTGTGCGCCCAACGACATAACGCTTTACACACCAGGCCATCACCGGACTGATACCTTTATAAAGAATAATTAGGATCTGTTAACTGTGTGTTTATACGTGGGTAAAAAGATTTAAAGTAAAATCAAATATTTCATATTAACATTAGACGCAAGGTTCTATGTTATTGTATTAATTTTTTTTTGTCACTAATAAATGCTAAATTTCTTAAGATAACTAGGACATCTTTGCATGCCCTAAAATTAATTTATTTACAACCTTTTCCTTTTTTAAATTAATTTCCCAAGCCCAACAGTTGGTGTATTCTGAGGTGTACTCCGAGGTGTATTCCTTTTAACTTGTAGAACCATTCTTCGGAACCGATCAAAACAGTTTTAAAAGAAACACCAAAAATCAGTGGGATTTGGTGGGATGTCATTTATTAGTGTCAGAACATTTTGTGCACCTCCTATGATATGGTGTAAGGTAATAGAATGGTTCTGCAGAACAACTTCATTTTCAAAAGGAACGCTTACGGTGTTGTTCCGGGCCGTTCTAAAGCATAAAAGGAATACACCAACTGTAAACTGATCCTATTTGACAGTCTCGATAAGCTAGAGACAAATGAATGCAACAGAGTGGCATTTCTTTTTACTCTATTGGCAGTTGGGGGAAAAACTATGTTAGTTAATTCCTCTAGACAGAAACTGTAAAAAACAGTTCTCCAAAGTATACTAATTAAAGAGGAATAAAACTTAATATTTAAAAAGAGAAATGTGATCAACTTTGGAGCTGCTGCAGTTACAAATAAAATGAGTTCATATCAATTAAAGATATTCTTAAAAGTAACACCACAATGCCAAATGATTCTTTGCTTTGCACAAGCTGGATCCTCATAGGTAAAATATCACTACTAGCAGACATTTTTTCACAACAAATGTGATTATACTTTAAATGGATTAAACTAAAACTGATCTTTGGTTTACTCCGTATTTATTTAATAATTGCACTATAACTTTATTTTTTACAATTACTTTTTACCAAAAGTCTCTCTTACCTCAATACTATTGCAGTGACGATTTTTGGCAATTAATGCAGCCCCATTTAAACAACGATCAACAAACTCATCAACATATGTTAAGAGTATTTCTTCAACTTCATCCTCTAAGTTTAATGTCTGATCAATTTCTCGTACCACATCTTGTAATCGTTGTTTAGAAACAATTTGTACTGGTTCACTTGTGTTTCCTAAATTTGAATTTTGTACAGGCTTAGACATAACAGCATTTTGCAAAGTTTGTACTGGAACTTGTGTAAGAGTCTGTACAGTTTGCACACCTAAAAAGTTAATAATAGAACAGCTGAGCCCACAAATTTCAAATTACTGTTTTTGCTGTAACAAAATAGGTACTTAACCGCAAAGAGTGATTTATATTATTCTAATCATGGTTTTAATACACACCTTGCATTGGTTGCGATTCAACCAAGTTATTATGTTGCACAATTTGATTTTCATGGGGAACAGAATTTGAAGTAACCATTCCATTATTCTGGGTCATTATGTGTCCAGTAGGAACTTGATTAACAATAATATTTTGTCCTTGATAGTTATTTTGCATTTTGCTTTTTAAAAATGTATAATATAATATAAAATGGACTATTTTACACTCCTTTTGTAGCACAGAATCAAAGTAAACCACTGCAGAACGTAAACAACTGACAACTAAACTAACTGTAGGTTAGGTCAACAAACCTTAAACACTCTTCTTTCTCAAATAGAGATTATAATAACTATGGCAGTTAGGCACGTAGCAACATCAGGTAGATAAACTTAGGGCATATATGTACCAGGAGAGGTATTCAAAATATCCTTTTCGTAAATCAATCAACATATCGGCCTTATTCACGAGGTGCCTTGGTTATTAATAAATTTTCAATGTTGGTTCCAGTGTTGCCAGAGACTGGGGTTTTCCCTTTTTTTCGTAGTTTTGACGACAAAACGACAAAAAGGAAAAACGGATTTTTAAGGTATAACCGAGGAGATTTAATGATTTAGAAGCTAATCTAGTCTGAACGCCATATAACGTCCTTAACGCTGAATATGTATATATATGTGAATATGTACATATTTTGCATTATTTAAGCATTTTCAAAAATGGTGTATAAACACCTTAAAACACCTTTACTTTGATTCTTATGCCTAGACTTCATGTACGTTAAATTATTGAGAAAAATGAAAAAATACGGATTTTCGGAATCACGTGAGTGTTATATCGAAATAGCATTGGTCTGTTGACATTCACATAATTTTTAAACCTCCGCATTTCTGCTCCGCAATAACTTAACGTACATGTGGGGGCTAGGCATTAGCGTGAAAGAACAAAAAAACATCGGCGTGTATCATAATAATATGTAGCGTTTGATTTTTATATGAGGTTTTTTTTACTTGTCAATTTTTTCGTAGAAAATTAATTTTCTTAAACAAAATGCGGCCCAGTAAATGTAAAAAAAGGGTTTTTAGAACCACAAGGACGATTTGTGGTCTTTGATTCCTCCCCCTTAGCATGACTGAGAAGGGAAATTTGTATGGAAAAATGCTTTGTTGGTTATGTTTTTAATGCGTATGGTTATGCGCCCCCTGCGACACGATTATAACAACGGTAGAAAAATAGATTGTTAGGACCTTTTTTTTGCTATAAAAATCTATATATACGTCCGTGGTTGGGTTTTTGTGGAAAATTCTGTTTTTGAGGTAACAGTTTAATAAACGGTTTTCTGCTATTTTAAGGGTTTTTTAAAAATTATTGATACTTACATCTATTTTAGACACTCTTCTAAATAAAACGTAAGTGGCGCACATCCAAAATATTCCGTTTAAAAAAAATATCAGAGTAAACAAACGGGACCGGGGAGTGAAAAGGGGTGTTTGACAATAAAAATAAAAAAATATGATAAATATGAAAATTGTTAATTGATAACCTAAAAGTAAGAAAAAAAAACGACTAAAAACATCAGTTATACCATGCTACATATGGAAAGTATTTGGCAACATCGGAAGGGTCTGATTCTATTTATGGGTCAAATAAAAGAAAGAATTTACACAAACTGGATTCATGGACTCTTTGTTTGACCTCCGGACAGTGCGGACGTGCGTAGAGGACTACAAAATTCTTCCCGGGGTGGCGGTTAGATGTTACGTTCGGACGTTTTTACCTTCGGGGAGCAAGGAAAAATTCACGCTAAATTGACGGCATCTTTCTTCTGGATCTAAGCGCTGTGAGTGAAGATTTCTTTATGTAAGCTGATGGTATCCTGTTTGGTGGTGAACACGAGGTATTTCCCAAATGGCGGGAAATAGATGGGCGTGCCATGGGAACTGTTAGTAGTAAAAGTGAAGGTTATACGTAACACCAGTAGCAGGTCTTGGTTTGACAGCCGACAATTTACTAATTGCATCGATTGTAAAATTATTTTGTTTTCTTTCTGGAATTTTTGGGAGCTACGAGCTCGATTATCCAGATTTTCCGCCCTGGAAAGCATAGTCCGGAAGGGGAGTGCTGGTGGATTGGAGTTTTTCATTTTTGTTTATTTAAAGAATTTAAAATTTTTATTTTTTATTATGCGTTTTCGTTTTGCTTTAAAAAAGTTTTTTATTTTATATTTATCTTTTTTGTAATTGAATTTAAGTTAAAAAAATGTTAAAATGGTGTTCGATTAATAAAAAATGTGTTTTTATTTTTGAAAGTAGGTAATGAATAAACCCTAAAACTTGATATTATTTTTACATAATAATATTGCAATATATCACATTAAGCTTGTTGTTGCCACACCTTATATCAAAATGATTATTTGAGTTACGAACCCAAAATTTAGATTTCATAATATTGCTGTTAATTTAATTTGCAGCATAATATTTATTTTTATAAAATCAATAAATATTATGCTGCATCTCAATGAAAACCGAGAGCTCATAAATAATATATTCGTATTCGTTGCCAGACACCGACTTGTTTTTATATTTCCATTTTTAGTTAAATATTTATGTATATTCAAGTCACTGCAGTGATTGAAATCACTGTTTAAAATCACGGTGTTTTAGAAATTACTGTCGCCGTTTTACCGGTTACCGAAAAATCACCGTATTTCCCAACACTATTAAATTCAGGGTGTAGACAGGGCCGGACTAGCTATGTCCGCGCCCCTAGTCAATGCAATTGTCAGGGCTCCCATTGGATCAAAATTTAAAAAGCAAAAAAATGCCTTCGACTTCTTTATAACATTGATAAGAGCAAAAAAATTAAAGACCAGAAAAAGAAGGTTTTTTCCTCTTTGATAACATTAAAGAGTAAAAAACAGATCTTTCCCTTTTAGATAAAATTGAAGACCTACCCTATTTTCATAACATTCAAGACCGAAAAAGTCTTTAGGTGTTTAGTAGTAACTTTTTAACGAAAAAAATATTCCAACACGAAACATTTCACATTTTTAAATTTTTATCCTCCGGTGGGCCTCCATTTCGTTATCCAGTGCAGTGCCCCTAAGCAGTTGCCTACTCTGCCTAATGGATAATCCAGTTCTGGTTGTAGCTCAGGGGATTATTCCCATCCAGAGGCGGCGAAAGGCGTGGGCGATGTGGGCCATCGCTCCATCGCCCACCGCCTCGCGGTCCTGGGGGCTTGCGCCATATATTTTGCACATTAATAAAGAAATCAAAAAAGAATAAAAGTAAAATAGTACAGGGCCTCGCAAGAAAGGTGGAGACTTTTTTGCTCCTAATTTTTTTCCCGCGATAGCATTTGTAAAGAAGGAGCTTCACGGACATGAGGACCTCGCAAATCAGAGCAAAAAAATCATCTCGAGAGAAACCTGCTAAACATGAATGAAATGTGTGCTAAAAATATATTTCTTTTACGTTTTTATTATTACGTTCAAATAACGGATTATTATGTTCTTGGTAGGTTCCTTAAAAATTTTTACTTGCTGATCAAAAGTCTTATATTAATGGGCGCAAAATCCGGCGCCGGCGATGCATGTTTTTTTAAATATCAGGACTCAAAGCCAAATAAATAAAAAAAAAACTATTTAAACAGAAAATGTAAATTATAAGAGTGACTCATTTTAATTTGGCCCCTCAAGATGAGACCCCTAATAAATATATATTTATTTATATATATATATATATATATATATATAATATTATATATATATATATATATATATATATATATATAGATATATATATATATATATATATATATATATATATATATATATATATATATATATATATATATATATATATATATATATATATAATAATATATATATACGTTTTTAATTTAATATATATATATATATATATATATATATATATATATATATTAAAATTAAAAACGTCGGTCATCTTTTCACAAAGTCAATAATCAATCTTGGAAATAGTGGTTACGGTACTTATTTGTAATAATATATGAAACACCGAAAAGAGGTAGGTACTTCTTACACATGTGAATAAGAATTTAATTTATGATTTCTGATATCTAATATGTTCAGCATTGGATATAGAAAAAGTCCTTCTGAATTGGAATTCGCCTTGTTCTGTGCAGCGGTCCTGCTTTGTTGTTGTTTTATTGGCCAATTTACCTTTTTAACGTGTATATGACACACGTCTGAATGGAAATTGCTTTAAAATCGGTGTATCTGCGGTCGCACAAATCTGCCGATGTTTTCCATGTTAAATGGAAAACAGGCGACTTGCCGATTCCTTTGATCAAAATGCCTACCGATGTTGCTGCGGCATTTTGCAGAAAGTCGGCCGACCGATGTGCAACAGTTAAGATACAGTCGGCCAACAAATGTTTTCGCCGATTGTATCCAAGTCTGTACGTGGCTAAAACAAGCGACTTGCCGATTCTTTTTATCATAACGCCGACCGATGTTGCCGCGGCGTTTGCAGCAAGTTGGCCGACCGATGTGCAACATTCAGGATACAGTCGGCCAACAGATGTTTTCGCCGATTGTATCCAAGTCTGTACGTGGCTTAAAAGATATCCAGAATATGCAAGAAATCCAATGTTGACTCAATTCAAGAACCAACAGTGAAAGTTGATCAATACACAAAGCACCTCGTGAATAAGGCGGATTACTTTATTACATTTCATTATTCTTATGGATTTTTAAGACATTAAAAAAATAATTTTAAAAACGCAGGTTTTTGAAATGCGCTTATGTGTCAATTTACTTATAAACAAGAACAGTGTGTAATTTATTGACTTAAAATTAGGAAACGTGATCAAGACCCCTAAAATCTCCCGTATATTAGAAATACAAAAAATCAACCAATTTGACCTGGTGTCCGGTAAATATGCCAAATTATCACTGAAATGTCTTGACTGTATGGAATCCTGAAGCACTGTCTATTTAGTAATCGCATGCAGGTTGTCGAACGCAGCTCAATCTAATCTTTTGCACAGCTTAACCACTATTAGTGGTTAAGCTGTGCTTTGTTTTGGTACTTGTCAGATTTTTGTAAACAGAGAAATAAATACCCAAGAAAATAACAAAGCGAGATATGATATTTTTAAAAAGTATTAGGCATTTAAGATGTTAAATATTTTGTATTTAAAAGTTTTAATTGCTAATCTTCCTAAAAATGTGGTTGCAGTTTTCGGTTAACCCAGTTTTCTCATTTTACAATATTTAATGCCGAGTTTTATGCGTAGGTGTAAGAAAATCAATTCATTCTGAGTTTGCCCCTTTAGTTTTGCCTTCGGTGATTTTCCTGGTAAGTGTTAAAATATGAGAACCTACTTAATAAAGTAAGTAAAGTATAAACTAGTCTGTGAAGAAGCTAAGTAAATATCATAATTATATTTAAAAAAAACTCTTAATACAAAGTGTTTAACCATGGCCAAAGAATGTAAAAAATTTGTTTATAAAAAAAAACTAGAACCTACACTTACTGGACTAGCATGGTAAAAAAAAGGTAATTATTTACAATCCGGACACATCGCTGATTTTGACGAAATTTGGTATACGGGGGTTTTTGGGACGCTGATTACGAATCTGAAAGAAATTTTAGTCGGGCTCGTTTCGTTCTCGAGATATTCATCATCTGACTTTATAACCAAAACTAACCTCAATTCACTATTTCCCCCTTCTTTTTACACTCAATTCTTGATTGAAAGCTAAATTGGTACTCAATATTTAATTTCCACCACTAAAAACCCCATTTTTCTATTTATTTTACCCGTTTTTCCATAAAATTGTAAAGCTTTAATTTTTATCGCCATAGCCTTGGCATTTTTCTAGGCATTTTTCTATTTATTTTACCCGTTTTTCCATAAAATTGTAAAGCTTTACTTTCTCAAAATGATTAAAAGTGAAGCTTTACAAGTTTATGGAAAAAACCGGTAAAATAAATAAAAAATGGGGTTTTTAGAGGTAGAAATCAAATATTGAGTACCAATTTAGCTTTCAATCAGAATTGAGTGCAAAGAAGGGAAATAGTTAAAATTCAGGTTAGTTTTGGTTATCAAGTCTGATGATGAATATCTCGAGAACAAAATGAGTCCAACTAAAAATTCTTTCAGATTTATAATCAGCGCTCCAAAATACCCCCGTATACCAAATTTCATCAAAATCGGCGATGCGTCCGGTTTGTAAATAATTACCAAAAAAAAAAAATAAATATAAAAACATTTAAAGAGTACAGGACTTGGTGCAGGAAAAAAAAACAAGGAATGTCCAGTTTTATCCAAATCGAGATTATTCTTGCAATCTATTGGTACATCGTTAAAGTTTTATTGCCTAAAATATTAGCCAAAAAAAAGTAATATTGTGGATGCGAGACCTGAATAAAATTGAAAGTGTTCATTGCTTACTATTGAAAAATAAATATTAAAAGTGTCATATCTCAGAAAATTGTTTTTGTGACAATTTTGTCGAGATTTTGTTTTATTCCTGTATCTTTCATTTATCATACATTTTACCGATGTCTATTAAAGTAAAATAATTTAGTAACATCAAAGTAACCAAGTAATAAATATTTTTTTATTTTTCTTTTAATTTTGATATTATTTCTGCATAAATTTTGTTTTTAGGAAACTGTTTACCTATGTTCAACAAAACTGTTTAAATTAATTTAAAATATATACCTATATTTATATGTTTCTTTAACTGTGGTATGCTATGCGTGGTGTCATATTATTAAATTAGTACTTAAATATCTACTTCAGCATTTCCCAAACATTGTTTTGTCATAGCCGGGTAATTTTTACCCTGCCCCTTCGTGACCCACTAATTCTTGTAAACCCAAGCTTTATGTAAAATAATACACATTTATTTAAGTAAAAAGTTTTATTAATATATACTTTGGTGATGATAAAAACAAGGTGGGAATGTGGCGACCCGGTATTTTATTTTCATGGCGTGGTACCGGGTCGCGAAACCCGTCAAATGGAAAACAGCTGATCTACTTGACTGATTTAAAATGTATTTTTTTATGAGGGTGACGTAGAAAAAGTAATTAGAAATAATAATATATACCATAAGAAGGCATTTTTTAATAATTGGTTCCAAAGAATCTGAAGACATATTTTGGCAAAAAAATATTTAAAACATTTCCTTAAATTTGTTTTGTTATGCTCAGTTAATGTTATTAAATACCTAAATATACAATTGATAAAGTTAATAGTAATAGTTACTACCAGAGGATGACATGGTCTGTTATCAATAACTTCGGAAATGATACTTCCATGGTTCCCACTGATCTGGGTTACCTAAAAAATCCGACCAAAGGTGCAGCCTGATTAAAATACTGACGTGCTGAATGAACAAAACTATAAGGCGAAGATATGGATAAATATGGAAAAGATGCTCTTAGATTTTTAAAGTTCATTTAAAAACATATTATTTGTAAATAATATTGAATTTATAACATTTTTAGTTATTTTGTATAAATAAATACTAAAACGTTTTTTATTTTGTTTAAATAGTGTTTTTTTAAAAAAAAAAACAATACCTATACCTACCTACCTTAATAAAACAAAAATATAATTGTCTATTGAAAGGTGCCACAACTCCGATTTTGACGAAATTTGGTACACAGGTGCAAAAAGAAGGCGGTATATAGTGAAACTAAGGATAGTTTAAATTTTAACTTTGATCATGAATATCTCGAGAACGAAACGTTTTTGAAAAAAAAATCTTTCAGATTCGTGATCAGCGCCTCAAAAAACCTCCATATACCAAATTTTGTCAAAATAGGAGTTGCCGCAACTTTACTAGAAAATTACAAACAAAAAATTTTCAAGGTATTTTTTTTAACAGTTTTTACATGTTACGAAATTATTTTTTAGTGAAGTGTTTGATTTTTTAGCTTTTTTATTTTGTTTTTACTACTGCTTCAGTATTTACTATTACTAAAAGTAATACTTTTACAGGGAGAAAAACTCGCTATTTTAAAGTATTTGTTTATTGAATAACTTATGTTAGTCCAAAAGTAAAGTATGTTCCTATAAGATTAAATTTGATAAAAGTCGGGAATTTTTTTAAATTCAAGATCAAATTTTCTTTATTAATGGAAACCCCTATTTTTATTGTGGAAATAGAAAGTAGAGGATTTTCTTTAAATTGGGTTAGTTAAAAGAACCACAACTTTTAAATATTTTTAAAACCGTAAAAGCCACATTTGCCAAATTTGGTATCTAGGGGGTTTTGGATATGTGGAATTAGATAGTGGCATCGGCACTGTTGTCAGATTACCCAGTTTTGTGCTACACGAATTTTTTTCCGTTTTTTTAATGCAGTGTTTTTAATAGAAACAAACATTTTAACTTCAAAAATTGTAGAACATCAAAGACACCTTATGGTGACCTGGGGTTCACTGTATATTACCGATTGGAGTAAAACTTTGTACTACTTAGTTTGAACCATGCAACCAGTTTTTCTAAAATTCCATTATAATATTCAAAAATATGGTCCGTTTGTCTTCCTGTAATAGCTATCCTGAGATACACTGTATATAAATAATGATAATTATGAAGATGTTGCTTTTTTAGAGATTTCCATTGACCTACCAATATACATATTACTTTAAACCATAGTTATTTTATTAAATTTATTTACAGCCTTAAAAAGAGGATTGAAAACTCGAAAAGGCAAGCTTCACACAAAGGATTTTTAAAAAGTTGTGGAAAGTATCATTCTTGGCACAGGCGCCAATATCCTTTTTCTAAGGATTTCTTGCATTCTCAGTTTTAAAAACACCTTTCAAAACGTTTAAAACAAGGCAAAGAAATTTTTTGAACATGAGTGGCATAGGGCCGGTGATTGGGGACTCTGTTACAACATTGTCCGAAGCCCTTACCTTAGAAATTGGACCGTTTGAAGCTGTTCATAGATGGAAACCACTCCCAGAGTGCGATGAATTCGTCGGAGCCAGGTACTTTAATATATTTATTGTTTTTATTGGCTAAAAATATCCAGTTATATCTAAAAAACACTTCTGCCAAAGTGCCATTTTAGTATAAAACTTTTTAACAGATCTATAAGCTATAAGCTAATATAAAATGCCCGCACCAGAACGGGGTATCTAAATCCCGATTGACATTAAAATATGTACAAGAGGCCTATTTTACTATTCCTGTACACTGTACATGCAGCACTGCCAAATTCTATTTAGCAAATCTGCGAAATATTTCTTCATTCACCAAAAATGTATTATTACCTTTATTAAAAATAATATATGAGAGTTCCTTCCAATACACAAAATTACAAGTAAAAAGTATCGTTTTTTTGCTTCCTAGTGTTTTTTAACCTATACTCTAGGCCGAAAAAAAAATTATATATTCGCGCATATTTCCCAAACTTGTATTCTTGTGTCAATTCAAAGGCATTAAAAAAATTAATGTAATAAAAATACATATATTATATACGCGCAAATGGTTGATAGATGTCAAGAGGTAAGTAAGTTTTAAAAAAACTTTTTCAGGCGGAGTAAGCATACAATGGTCGCCTATAATGACGCCATTTATGTATTTGGGGAGACAATGGAAAAAGTATGCTTAATGATCTGCTACGATTTGATGTTAAAGAAAAAGTTGGGGGCGAGCGTTTGCAACAGGAACTCCCCTGCACCTAGGTAAGTTATAAATGTTGTATTTCTATTAATGTTTAAATTATTTTTTTAGTGTAAAAAATATTGATTTAATTAACATAACTTAATTAGGAATTGTGAAAACGCTTAGATTTTGGAGTTAAATAAAAAGCACCTTTTTTTAAAGGTTTTTCCATGGTCTGTTAAAAAACTTACTAACATTTCAGTAGCTCTCAAAACTCAGAAATTATCAAAAATTTAATGTAGGTAAAAATTCTCCTAAGGGCACACAATCAATATGAATTATTACTAAAATGATGGAGCGCAATCGACTTTATGCTCAAAATATGAGTAATCGGTTTTTGCTTAACAGCTTGTGCTCCGAGGAATTTTCCAGTATAATTTCTTCACTTACAGATTTCAATAGAGAAATGCGGGGTGCCGTACGTATACATCTCTATACGGTCCAACTGACAGGCCCCGAAGTTTCCACTTCGTTAGTTCTTTTATTCCTAGAGTGTTGAGATTCAGGAACCTACTGTCCACGGAGGTCTTCCCTCCGCTCTAAACCTTTAAGTATTTAAGTCCCGCTGTACGTTAGTATTTAGGCTTTCAGACTTCGTGGTCTGTTTAAAAGTAAAAAAACAACAGCAGTTCTAAAAAACAAGCATTAACTCTTCATCCTTTACTTATAAGCGGCCACGTTTTGCAGAGCAGACACCTTCCATCTTGTATGCGTCACATTTGAGAATAATCTTAACTGGCATAAACACATTGCATCTATAGCCATGGCAGCTTCACAAAAGCGTGGATTTCTCTTTCGAGCCAAAAAGTATTTTTCCCCTTCTAATTTATACACTTTCTATGTGTCTCAAATCCGATCTCCCTTGAAATATTGTTCTCATATCTGAGGCATGGCGTCCCCCACAACCCTTGGCATTCTTGATTCCATTCAGAGAAGAGCTGTTCGCCTAATTAATGATCCTTCATTTACAGGCAGACTTCCCTCTCTTGCCCATCATCAGGTTGTGGGGGATTCATCGCTTTTTCATAGGTAATTCATCCACTCGCGGTTCCTAACAGAGAAACTCGTGGGGCCGCACGTATGCATCCCTATACGGTTCAACTGGACAGGCCCTGAACTTCCCACTTTGTTCGTTCTTTTGTCCCTAGAGTTTCTAGAATGTGGAACCTGCTGCCCGCGGAGGTCTTTCCTTCCCACCAAAATCTTCAAGTATTTCTTGTCTCGTGTCAACAAACTCCCTCTTACCTCGCTTAAGATACCCACGGTACGTTAGTATTTAGGCCTTTAGCCTTCGTGGATTGTCCAAAGATAAAAAAACAGCAGGAAATGTATTTATTCATCAATCAAATTCTATCTTTCTTGCTCTGAACTTGCTATCGCTCTATTGGCGCAACGAGTACCTATTTAATGGAAATCAATCATGGTGCTATACTCCGATAATAGATTTTCTTTACTTACCAAAGAAAAGTACATGTCTAATATACAGTAGGTCAAAGTAAAACTCATACACCTAAATTAATTCGTTTATTTTTTGACATATGACAAAATGGCAAAAACTGAAGTACTCAAAATGTAACTTTATACTAAAGTGACATACTTAATTTAAAAAAACCGAGCTAGAATAGAATAGAATAGAATGTGCTTCATAAAAAAAAATCATATTTCAACCTCAAAATGAAACTTATACTCTTCGAAAAAAAATTGACTCCTTAGGCGCAACTACTTTCAAATGGTTTAATATTTTGTTCAAAATCTTCGTTTTTTAGAAACTTTTTAAAGCGATTTGGCACCGACTTCACCATAGTATCACAATATTCCGGAGATATTATGGATCATTCTTCAGTTAGCACAGCTTTAATTTGATCTTTGTTTAAAATTTCATACTTCGCAACCTTAATTTATAGTTATCTTTATACATTTTTCATTAAATGACGCTACGATAATTATAAAGCTATCAGTGCTGTATTTTTTTTGCCTTATGTTTTTGGATCATCATCGTAGTAAAATTTAAATGATCTTTCTGTTTCAAATTTCTCAGCCGTTTGTTTATTTGGTTTTAAATTATCCAAATACCTGTTTTGATCCAAATTACCTTTAATAAATTTTAAATAGTTCGATCCTCCTGCACAAATGGTACCCCATACCATTTGTATTTGCTTTATTTCGGATTAGGTTTTCATTTTTTAAAGTGATTGAGGACGCTTTTTACAGAGCTTCTTATTAAAAATATTACAATTTTTAGGTATAGAATTTTCCATTCTGAATATGATGAATGTTAAACTCCCTTTAGCAACTTTGGTTAGGCTCCGTTGACGACCATGTTAATAAATTGGCAAATTTCAAATTTAATTGTATTAAGCTGAAGTAAGCAAAATAAAATGAAATGATAAAATGAAAATGTTTTATAGCAACAAGTGCTATAAATAAATACAAAAAAATAACAATTCTAAACTACTTATAATACTCAACAGTCAATAATTTTTTTAATAAACTCTATACTTAGTCTACGAAATTCATTTAAATTTAAAGCAGACCTGATATATAAAGGCAATTTATTATACTTAACTAAACCACTATAAAACAATAAATTTTGTGTGCCATTTTTCTTGGCTATAGGAACATAAATATTTGTGGCTGTTCTAGTATTATATTGATGAATTTCATTGACAAATTTTATTTTTTTATACATATAATCAGGTAACTTCTTATGAACTCTTTTAAAAATAAACAACATATTTAACATAACTAATCTTTGGTTTACTGACATAACTTTAATGTAGACAGCATTTGGGAAATTCTCGTATATCTGTCAACTCTTAATATAAGCATTGCTCCATTTTGTACAATTTGCAACCTATCTTTTTCAGTCTGGGTAATAAATGACACAACAGTCGGGCAGTACTCAAAATGCGGACTTATAATTGTTTTATATATAGTAATACGAGACCTTAATGACAAAGATTGTCAAATTCTTCTGTCAATTTTTTGTTAACTTTTTTAATCATAAAATTAGCATGACTCTTAAAATTTAACCTACTGTCAATTACTACTCCTAAATATTTACATTTATGAACATATTGCAGTTCTTGATTGAATAATTTTAATTTGTACTGTACATCGTGATAGCAAAATTTGTATCGTTTTTATAGTAAAACTTTTGATTATATTTTTTGATATTTTCCTGACAAATAATTTATAATTATTTATATCCAAATAAAATGATTTATGGTTGTTTTTAGATACCATCATTCTGCAGTTGTTTATAACGATTCCATGTTTGTTTTTGGTGGATATACAGGGGACATCCACTCAAATTCGAATCTTACCAATAAAATGATCTTTTTGAATATAAATTCAAAACAGCGCAATGGGTAGAATGGAAATTTTCGGGAAAAATGCCCGTTCCCAGGTCGGCACACGGCGCGGCAGTTTATAATGACAAGCTTTGGATCTTTGCTGGTTTATGATGGAAACGCGAGATTAAATGATATGTGGACTGTCCCTTTGGGCTTTGTAAGTCAATTATTGATCAGAAATATTATTGTAATATGCTAAAAATGTAACATGTAAAGATAAACAAATTTAACCTTAATCCTAGATCGTGAGTCAGATGCAAAAATTTGTCAGATATTTCCTCTCAGTCCATAACTCGTAGAATGCTTCAAGAGGGTTCTACATAAATCGTTGTGAGCGTCAGCTGCGTCTTTGATTGTGGAATTGTACAGGGTGCTCAAAAACATCCATAATAAACTTGTCCTTTTTTTTTTAATGGAATACCCTGTATATTATGTTTTATTTGTTTCTGGGAGATTAAATTTAAACAAAATATTATTTGGCTTTTCTCAGAATAAAATTAAAAAGTTTATTTAACGTTTTAAGAAAATTGAAACTTTTACTTACTATTATGAAGAACTATTCTGCTCTAACACAATATAATAAAAGTTATTATTACTTTAAAAGAAATAAAATAATGAGATATTCAATATTAAATTACTTACATTACCAAATTTTCAATCTATAAACAAGGTTCATTGGCACTCGGTTGAAATCATTTTAATGCAATAAAATAAAATCTTAACAAGACGTCTGGCGTCTTTGTTTAAACCTGTATATTAGTTTATTTTAGATTGTAGCAATAAACAAAGTTAGTTTATCAGCAATACCTATACCATCAAATGTAGGGTTTTACGATATTTGATGATTTTTAAAAAATCTTGACAAAAACAAAATTTTAATATATCCTACACTTATTTAGCTTGACTTTATATATTATGTTAGATTGCTAGAACATTAGGTGTACAATCACACATTTTATTTTATTATTTTTATTTAAAATTATACAGGGTGTTCAGAAACGAATATTTAATATTATATAATTTATTATAAACAGTAATATTTTAGCAATCTAACATAATATACAAGTCAAGCTTAAGTAGGGTAGGGCGGGGCTAGTTGAGCAATTTTTCACTTGATCGGTTATAGCTCCTCAAAAATAAGTCTTAATGGCCTATAACGCATACTGATGGATTAGCAATTTATTCCTTATTAATAGTGTCCATAGTAGTTTCTTTCTAATAAGTCGAATTTAGGAGCTACATCTATTTTAATGTAGATAGTCAAGTATGCCCAACGTACCCCATAGGTGGGGTAAGTTGAGCAAGGGTATGGGGCTAGTGGAGCACTTAGAAAGTATAGTCAAATCATGGCTTGAATGTTAGATACGTTTACAATAAAAATACATTTTGACAATTTGCTTTTTATATTTATAATCTTATAGTGACAAGACAACAAATCTTATTAATAAAACAGCAACGTACCTAGCTTAGCTTAACTATTGGATTTAATATCTATCAATTCATCTTCGTTTTTTAAACTTTTTAAGCAGTTTTATTTTGCTTCTCTTGTAATGCCTTCTGTATCTGTTAAAATTGCAGCTTTTTTGGACCAGCCTTTGGGTATGGTCGAACTATTTCCAGAGAAAATTTATAAGTTAGATAGGTCAGCTCGTTTTCTTTGTTGCTTGTATAAAGTTCGGGTTGCAGCCTCTTTTAAATCTTGAGAAGACTTTAGTGTTTTACTGTTATAAGTCCGTATCCTAAAAAAAAAAACATTTTATACTTAAAACCGTGGGGTTAGTTGGGCAACTGTAGCTCAACTAACCCCAACCTGAAATTTAAAAAAAAAGTGAATTTATTAAAAAACCGGTTAGAATTGTATTCAAAATCTTTATACATATTAAAACTGCAATAAATTTACTTAAGATTAACACTTACCTGATTGAGAACGGAATACATTTAACTATTACAGATAAAATTTTCCGGCTTGCAATTATTTTACTTTTTAATCACAAAATAAACAATGCGCACGGATACTTTTCTCGATCGCCGCGTCACCACTAGTGGTTGCACAATCAGTTCCTCTCGCGCAACCCCTTCTTTGCGCTATTTAATGCTTTCGCGTGCGGTCGATAGTTTTTGAGATATTTTGATTGCCCAACTTACCTCTATGCTCAACTAGCCCCGCCCTAGGATATATTAAAATTTTATTTTTGTCAAGAATTTTTTAAAAATATCAAATATCGTAAAAACCTCACATTTTGGTATAGGTATTGCTGATAAAATTAACGTTATTTTTATTTCTCACAATTCTGAACTGAAATAATATACAGGGTGTTCCATTAATGTTTTTTTGCTTTTCTATACATACGACCGGTAGTTTCTACACAAATGAGGAGTTCTAAATTAAACGCAGTTTTTGATAAAACGCAATTTTAAGAGTATCTCACAATTTTTACTTTTACTTTTTCTTATAAATAAAATATGATATAAATATTTTAAATTAATTATAAAATATTTTAATTAAAAACTTTTTAATTATAAATAGAAAACGCGCAGTAAAAATTGTAAGGTTTTCTAAATTTATTATATTTTATCAAATACTGCGTTTTGATTTGGAGTTTCTCAAATAAGATATCATTTGTAAGAATCTCTCTGAGCAATTTTCACTGTAAAGCTGTTTTTACAGTTTGCAAGATATTTCTTACATGGAAGATATTTCTTGCATGAAAGTTGTTCAGGATTTTGATGCCGGCTAATATGGTTTTTAAATTACGTTTCCGAAAAGCTTGATCATCACATTTGAACAGTTTGCCAAGTTCCTTAGGGGGCATGTAGTGCCCTTTGATTTTGTACGTGCAATTCTTGATGACCTTTTTTAACGTAATTAGCCAATATTCTAAAAACAAAAAAAACAATGGTACTGTAAGTTTGTTGTCTTATATTATAAACAAAAACAAAAATATTTAGCAAATCATAATATTGAGTTTATGATATGAAAATAAAATTCATTTGAAGTTGATTTGAAGGTTTAATATACAGACTGTCCACAGATGGGGTTAACAAGAGGGACAAATGGACCAACTACCTTAATTTTCTTTATTTTTAAGCAAAATTTATTTAGAATAGAATTTTAAAATGACTTTATTAACGTTACAGGGGTATCAAAAAGTTTCATGAAACTGTTTTTGGAGTTATTAAATATTAATTATTTTTTTTCGATCTGCATACGCGCACTTTGCAGCAACTTTTAAAAAGAGAAAAAGGCGCGTGTGCAGATCGAAAAGTTACTGCCAGAAAAAATTGCATGCAAGAAAACTTTCGAACTGTAAAAAGAACTTGAAAACAGTTTAATGAAAAACCGTAATCATTGTAATAGGTATTACAATAATATTTTACAAGGTTACATAAAAAATGGTTTTAGCATTGGAAGCATGGAATGTCAGAAGATACATTTTAATAGTCCACTAAAAATGATAAGTCAAAGATATTTAATAAATTTTTAGACGGAAAGAGTTTGGGAAGAAATTGATCAAAAGGCGAATGTCCACCAACTTGTTGCAATTTTCCAGTGGCTGTAGCAAGGGAATACATGTTCGTTTTTAGTGGCCAAAGTGGTGCCAAAATGACCAATTCCCTGTTTCAGTTCAGCTTCAGGGAAAAACGTATGTAATAGAAAATAAGAAACTTAGTATAGTAGGTAACTCAGGATGTTGTTACTCCCCCCCAATTTTTTGGTATTTCTTTTAGAAAGGCTAATTAAAATTTAACAGTATTATTATAGCATAAATTAACATTTTTGCCATTATTATGTCCTCAAAATCACTTCCGGTTTAGCCGGAAGTACCATAAACTTTCTTATTTTAAACTGCCATTACTTTTTTTCTCTATATTTATATTCTGTATAAAATTCCCTTTCTAATGACATCTCATACAGGCTGTTTTTTTTCAAAATGGCGGCCACAGAAGATTTTTAAAGAAAATCAATTGCCGCAATTATTTGTTTTGAATAAAAATGTTTGCCAAGTGGGCTGTAAATATTAAAGAATGACCTATTTTTCTTTCGCGGGTAGTGAATAGTAAACATATTCCATATATAATTTTAATAACGAAATCTACGTAATAAATTACGTAGATTTCGTTATTTCAGTTTTTAATGTAATTAATGAGAGAAAATTCAAAATTTGACAAACATTTTAAATGGAAACACCCCTATTTTATGTCATTTTTTAATTCTACACTAAAATCTCTGACGTATCACATCATATTGTTTATTTTCAAAATGGCGGCCAAAGATCATTTGTTTATAAATTTAATTATTCGGATGTCGTGAATAAATGATCTATGGCCGCCATATTGAAAATAAACAATATCTTTTGATAAGTCATTAAACAGAGATTTTAATGTAGAATTAAAAATAAAATTAAATAGGGGTGTTTCCATTTAAAATGTTCGTCAAATTTTGAATTTTTTCTTAAAGAAAATGAAATATGTAACTAAGTGTAAAAGTAATATAGGTCATTCTTTTATTTTCACAGCCTACTTGGCAAAAAATGTATTCAAAACAGAAATAATGGCGGCAATTGATTTTCTTTAAAAATTGTCTCTGGTCGCCATTTTGAAAAGAAACACCCTGTTTGATATGTCATTAAAAGGGAATTTTATACAGAATACAAATATAGAAAAAAATAAGCAGTTACATTTAAAATAATAAGGTTAATGGTACTTCCGGTTAAACTGGAAGTAATTTTAATGATATGAAAATGACAAAAATGATAATTTATGCTATATTAATACTGTAAAGTTTTTATTAGCCTCTAATTAAAAACTACAAAAAAATTGGGGGTAATTTTGTTTTTGAGTTATCGACTCTTTAACCGTCACACAACCCATTAAATAAATTAAATAATATAGCCACAAATTTGACTGTTTATGCGTCACTATGTCAAATAGTTGAAAATGTGTTTTACGCCAGAGGTGCAAACAAAATTTTTTGTACGACTGAAATTAATATACAAGCATTCTCTGTTGTTTTCCCAGGTTTAAATATTTCAAATTGTTATCAGTATACTTTTAACATATGTTTAATTAAATAAGCTGTTATTTTACCAAAAAATGGGGTATTATTTAATTTTATTATTGTTTTATAAATTTATAAATGCGCGCGTTTTTAAAATCTTTTGCCCTAAGGCGTGAAAGTGTAATTTTACGCCCGGTTGTACAAAAAATTGTATTTATTTTCCCGAAAGGCAGTAACATATACAGGGTGTCCGGAAAGTCAACGATAATATTGAAAAGGCTATTAAACAACTCATATGCATTCCAAAAACATAAAATGACCTTGGTAAAAAATCGATTATTTTCGAGATATTGGCACTTTAATAATATTTTCACACTTTTGAAACACCCTGTATATTATATGGCAATTTTTATAAACGCTTCTGCTATTCCAGACAATGCTTAAGTATTTATAAAGAATCACTTTTTTAAATGTCAAATATAAAAAGTTACAAGTATAGTTAACTCCATCCGTGGACACACTGAAGATCTTTTGGAAAGAACTTTTAGTTTATTGTTGGTCTTGAATTATTGTAATGAGTATCTAGTACTGCAAAACCAAAATTAAAATTTAAAAATATTAATTTCTTTAGGTGTGACAATTAAAAATCTGATCCTAAGAAGACGATTTTCACGAATTTTAAGTGCCAATATCTTGAAAACCAACGATTTTTTTATAAAGTAATTTTATGTTTTTTTTGTATTCTTATGGGCTGTTCTATCAGCCCCTTCAGTATTACCGTTGGCTTTCCAAGCACCTTGTATAATATGTTTCAAAAATATTTAGTCTTCGTTCCTGTACGGCACTGGTTAAGCTTAAAAAACATATCCTACATGGCTGTTGATATTCGGAGGGTGTGTGCTAAATTTAATAAACATATCTAGGAATTCATTAAAGTTATGATAAAGAATGATTTTTTCTTAAGTTTTTAACACCCTCTAGCTTTAAATGTTAAGTAAGGGGTTTAGCACATGGCTTTATTTGAACTTTTCTTTACAAAATCAGCCAAGGATTAACACTCTTTATGATCAACATCTTATTCTGTAACACCCTGTATTATTATAATGTGTTAGTTTTAATATTTTATATTTACATCTAGCTGGAGCAAAATTTCAACAGAGACAATATTAAGAGGTGCACCCTCACCTCCGGCAAGAAGATATGGTCATACTATGGTGGCGTACGATAGACAATTGTATGTTTTTGGAGGAGCTGCTGATGCCACGTTGTCAAATGATTTACATTGTTTTGATCTTGACGCACAAACATGGAGTGTAAGTAAGATTGTTAAGTTTTTGTCACTTTATTATTTTTTTTTTTGGTTTATGTGTAATAGGGTAAATAATATATTTTAAGGTTATTTTACCCGATCCTGATTCGTATGCACCATCTGGTAGGCTATTTCATGCATCAGCTGTCGTTAATGACGCAATGTTTATTTTTGGTGGTACAGTAGATAACAATGTTCGCAGTGGAGAAATGTTTAGGTAAGTGGCATGCACTTTACAAGTATTTTTATTTAAAAGTGCTTTCTATAATTAATAATATTTACTAGTGCTTTCTTTAATGAAATATTGTTATAATACCAGTATTTCTAATTTTTCCTTAGATTTCAGTTTGCTAGTTATCCAAAGTGTACCCTGCACGAAGATTATGGAAGTTTATTGACAAAAGAGGAGTGCAAGAGATATTATGATATTCGATTTGTGGTAGGCGAGGATGAAGAAGTAATTTGTGCACACGTTCCAATAGTGGCGGCCAGATCAGCCTATTTAAGAGAAAATATTAGACAGGCAAAAATTGTTATGGAAAAACACATTGAAAAATTGTTTAAAGATAACAACAAGTGTAAGTTGCTGACCAACACTCTGACAGTGACAGAATTACAATAAACTTCTCCTAACGGCCACCCTTATATATCTGTCACCTGTATTATTGGCCAGTTTTTAGCCAGCTAAAACCTAGGTTATAGGAAATTCCTTATATAAAAACCCTTAGAAAATGAACACTCTTGTATACAGGCCACGGTCAGACAAACCTCAAGTTTTATGACCTAATATTGGGTAAAATAACTTTTTTGTTGTGGCCGGTATTGCGCTAATTTGTATTTTATTTTATTGTGCACATTTTGTGTGTGGAAAAAGCCTACATATTTTTTTTTCCAGTTTAAATAGCATTAGTAGATATACGGCCTTATTCACGAGGTGCCTTGGTTATTCATACATTTTCAATGTTGGTTTCAGTGTTGCAAGAGACTGGGGAAAAATGGTGTATAAACACCATAAAACACTTTGATTCTTATGCCTAGACTTTACGTACGTTAAATTATTGTGAAAAATGAGAAAATACGGAAATCCGAAATCACGTGAGTGTAATATCGAAATGGCATCACATGATTTTGAACCTCCGCATTTCCTCAATATATCTTCACGAACATATGGGGTCTACGCATTAACGTGGAAGCACAAAATAAATATCGGCGTATACCATTTAGCGTTTGGTTTTTACATGAGGTTTGTTTTTACTTGTCAATTTTTTTGTAGAAAATTAATTTTCCCAAACAAAGTGCGGCCCAGTTATGTGAAATAAAGGGGTTTTTAGAACCACATGGATGATTTCTATCCTAAGCCACCTGGCAACACTCCTTGGTTCTTGAATTTAGTCAACATTGGATTTCTTACGTATTCTGGAGTTCCCATTGATATTGGAAATTGGTTATTGGATATCTGTTAGATATCAGTGTGAAAAAAAACAGCGGCGGCACTGCCCTAATGCAAGGTTTTTAGTTTTTTAAGAATTTTTGTTTGTCATTTACAAGACAATATAGGTACTATGATTTAGTATTTTTACATTTTTTGTGGTTTTTGATTCGTTGGGTTCAGCGGCGTAAATTTGTATAGAAAAATGCGTTGTTTGTTATGTTTTTAATGCATATGGTTATGCGCCCCCTGCTACACGGGAAGAAAAGAGAACATATTAGGCAATCCAACGATCTGTCAAATTTTTTCAATATGGCGACTGGTTGGCACACAAATTGGGGTTACGTTTATGTTTACAAAAATTTTCATGTGTTTTTATTGAAACTATCATCCTTTATGGTCAATTTTATTGATTTTTTGACGTGAAACAAAATATAAATCTATTTTCTACCCATCCGTGTTAGGAATATAAACTGTAAAATGCCATTAACCTGTATTGTGGTGGATTGTGGAAGCCGTGCTGATCGGGACAGAGTGAGTTTTTTCGAGTCCCTACTGTGCAAACTTCTGTTCATTATCCAGAAGTTTATACTTTATCAAGTAAACGTCGCGAAAAGTGGATAGCAGCAATTAAGAGGGAAGATCTTACAGAGTCGATTTTGAAAAATCAGAGGGTGTGTAGTAAACATTTCATAACAGGTATATATCCATAGGTTTACCTATTATTTGAAAACTGAATTGTTTTATTATTTATCTGTTGTTTTACTTAGGTAAACCAAGTGCCCTGAGAGATGAAAATCATATAATAATATTAATAATATATATATATAATATTGTCTATGAAATTAAATCATCTGTCAGCAAGAAATGTTTATAAAGTGTAAGGAAAGACATTACAAACAAAATACATCAAGTGAAATCATTAGATTTTGAAAATAACTTCTCCAAATTTAAAATTATTTATTATATTAAAGCATATAGTATATAGGTTATATACCTTTGACCAATATATACAAAATATTGATAGCACAATACAAATACACCACACTATACTCCAAAAAGCTGTCCATAAACACAAAAATCCACCCAAAACTCCAAACTTCTAATTAAACACATGTAAACAAATAGATGTGTGCCAACCAGACGCCATACTGGATTTAAAAATCACGTGGTTTGGATTGCCTAATTCGATTATAAGAATAGTAGAAAAAAGGTTGTTAAGACCTTTTTGGTCCTAAAACATTTTTGACGCAAGAAACAAATCGTAGTGAGGCAAAGAATGCGTTTGTAAGAGGGGACCATTTTTTTGATGTTCAAAAGTTTTTTGATACCAAATTTTCTTGGCAGCCATATGCCCCTCACCCCATGAAAAACCTATATGTACGTCCGTGCTTGGGTTTTTGTGGAAAATTCTGTTTCTAATTAGTGAGCATCAGTGTTAAATTCACGGTGTAGACAGGGCCGGATGTCGGCGCCCCTAGTCAATGCAATTGTCAGGGCTCCTATTTGATAAAATTAAAGAGCAAAAAAATGCCTTCGTCTGCCCCTGGGCAGTTGCCTACTTTGCCCAATGGATAATCCAGCCCTGGGTGTAGCCCAGGGGTTAATCCCATCAGAGCAAAAAAATCCTCACCAGAGAAATCTGCTAAACATGAATTAAATATGTGCTAAAATTATTTTTTTTTTACGTTTTTATTATTACCTTTAAATTACGGATTATCATGTATTTTTTTTAATATCAGGACTCGAAGCCAAATAATAATAAAAAAGATCAGAATAGAAAATATAAATTCCTATACATAGAATCTTAATCTATCCCTAAAAATAAAAATATTTTTTATAAGAGTGTCTCATTTTAATTTTGTCCCTTAAGATGAAACCCCTAATTCGCCCATATTCTATATATCATTTTTTAATGAAGAAACCATAAAAAAATATGTTTGTAAATCTTTATTATTATTTTAATCTTTGGATAGTGTACTTAGTTTATCCTCACAACATTTTTTTGTTGGGTGAAGGATGTTTTTATTTTATACCTAAATTACAAGTCCTAAATTAATTTTAAACTACTTTTGTTTGATCTTCATCTTCTAACACCGGGATCAGCAAGGAAAAATTAAAAACGTCGGCCATATTTTCACAAAGTTAATAATCAATCTTGTAAATAGTGGTCACGGTACCTATTTGTAATATATGAAATACGGAAAACAAAAATCGGTATTTTTTATATTTGTGAATTTATAAGAATTAAATTTCTGTTTTCTGATATCTAATATGTTCAACATTGGATATTAAAAACGTCCTTCTGAAATGGAATTCGCCTTGTTTTTCGGTTGTCTATTATTAACCAATAATCAAGGCGCCTTCTGAATAAGGCCGATTAAGATTGATTATTGATTTTGTGAAAAGATGTCTAAAGTTTTTAATTTTTCCTTGCTGAATTCAACGCCGATGGTTATTACTAACCAGAATAAAAAAATCACAAAGCCTAAGGAATCAAAGACCACAAAAACTATAAAAATACAAAATCTATTTTCTTGTTAAAATAACTAAAACCCTGCATTAGGGCAGTGTTGCCGCTTTTTGTCACATTGATATCTAAAAGATATCCAATAAACGATTTTCAATATCAGTGCGGACTTCAGAATACGCAAGAAACTCAATGTTAACGTAATTCAAGCACCAACATTGAAAATTGATCAATAAACAAGGCACCTCGTGAATAAGGCTGATAATTTACATTAAGTTTTTAGTTGTGTCTTTAATCGATAAGAATTAAAGTTGTGATTGTGTTGGCAACCAAAACGTCTTTAGCAATGTCCCTAAAAGGAAAACGTTTGTAACTGAGGGATAAAATTAATGTTAATTATTTATTGTTAATTAAAGTATTGCTAGATATGGTCAAGTTACCCTTCTTGCACCCCTTCGCATTGTTAGCTGTTAGATCAAGAAATAATTCAGATTTTTAGGATAATTACCTTATTAAAGGACTTTTAATATTTATTGACAGCAAATGTTATTTTGAAGCTTCTGAAGAAAGTCTTAATTTAACATAGATAACAAGTGCCTGAAAAAAGTTTCTCCACTCATAGTTAACAAGAATTCCCAAGGCCGGTAGCTCTAAGATTATCCAAGAAGAAGCCACTTTTTGCGAAGAAGACGAATTATCCCTGGTTCATTTATTCTCTCTATAATAAAATTGCGAGTTTAAAAGAATTTGCTTTGATTGATAGTGGTGCGCCTGAACGTTTGTTCTCTAAATGTTCATAAATATGCACCAAATTAAATAAAATATAATTCCCTAAATTGACCTTTATTTAGGCCGTAAATTGTGGTACATAAATATTAATAGGCTTTAGAATCCCTCTGAGCAAACGATGACTTTTTTGTACAGATAATAATTGTTTACTGGCAATACTGGCCACCGTTCTATAATGTCCAATTATTCTTCATTTTATGGTGGTCGTTATCGATAAGTTTTATAATATTTAATAACAATTTAAACCAATATATTATTATCTCTCTTCACTTTTAACTGTTAGTGAGTATATTAAAATTCTGTTTATATCTAAAAAAAACGAAATAATTTATATACAGTGAGAATATTAAAAGCCCTCTCCTACCCCTTTATCTTTTGAATGGGACAAAATATCGAGGTCGAGTAAATTTTGGGTAAAAGGGTGTCACTTCAACTATTCTTTGGCGTAAAAATAATCTCTGTCACTTGACCTAGTACCAGGAGGGGGCACTAGCAACTTTTTTTCAAATAGAAAGGGGGTCATGTAGCACCTCTTTCTATATGTCCTTTGATTCTCTACTCAACGCTACTCCGTTTTTAAAAATCGGTCCAGCCATTCCAGATTTAGAATCGTTTAAAATTTGACTTAAATAGTGTAAAAACAATGCGGTTTTAATGGTTTGGAACGGCTAAGCCAATTTTTAAAAACAAAGCGGCGTTGAATAGAGAATGGGAGCCCTTTTGATTGGGAAAAAAATTGGTAGTGCCCCCTTGACATTAGGTCACGTGTCAGAAAATAATTTCATGCCAAAAAGTAGTTAGTGTTACCCTTTTATCCAAATTTTATCCGACTTTGATATCTTGTCCTATTTAAAAGTTATGGGGGTAGGAACTTCTAAAAACCGCACGGTATGTACAAATTGGAGCTAAACTTTAAACGCTCGTAACTCTACAAGTAATGAGCCCATTTTTAAAAATAAAACGGCGATTAATAGAGAACTTGAGGGCCTTTAACACGATGTGCTAAATGACCCCCTTCCATTTGAAAAAAAGTTGCTAGTGCCGCCTTGACACTAGGCCACGTGACCGGAATCATTTTTATGCCAAATAGTTTTAGTGACACTCTTTTACCCACCCAAATTTTACGCGATTATGATATCTTGTCCCATTCAAAAAATAAAAAGGGGAAGGACTTTTAATATCCTCATTGTATAGTATTTTACATGTTGGATTTAGAATTCAATAGAGTCAAAATTTGTTAAAACTTAGAAGGCATTCCATCATTCTAATTTTGACACACGGTTTTACTTGCTTTGTTCTTTATTTTAGTTAATGACATGAACATAACGGATTTCCTGGAAGTTAAGCTACCAAAGGCTAACTGTGATGCTTTTAGAATGGTATTGGACTATATTTATACTGATTGTATCGATCCCTCAAAATATCTTACTAAGGATGAGCCTGACCCTGAGAAGACTATTCTTATTCGGTAATATACAACGTGTCCAAGATAATGAGGGCCAGTACGTGCATCTTCAACATGGTATAAAGCTACAAAGTCGGTTAAATGAGAACAAAGTTGAAGTTTTATGTACCTAATATTTAACCGTTTAAATAGTTTTAAAATTCCGAGTATTTCCGGAGATATCCGAAAAACACCGAAAAATTGGAAATTTGTTTTATGTTTTGTCTGGTCTTATTTAAAATCGGATTTAAAAATAAATTGCACTTTTGCATTGCCACTTTTTCTGCTCTATCTAATGGTGGTATTTTATTTGAACTGCGACGTTTCGTTTTCTTAGGACCACCATTAACTTTATTTTTTTAAATACGGTCCTGATAATCTAATATGATAATTTAAAAGCCTATTTTAATACAAATTTAATGATGTAGCACACATTGAGGTTTGATCCTAATACTGACCTGTATTTTTTAAAATTTGATAAAAATAATTAGCCTTACATTTTAAGGTAATAAATTACTTTAATAAACAAAGCAAAGCAATTATTTACTTTTTAAGACTTTTCTGTTATTTTAGATAAATTACAGTTAAAAATTATCAAAGATGTTTTGCTTGTTGTTAGATTTACTTCAATAGAAAAAAGCGTATTAATAATTTTATAAGTGAATCCTTTGATCATTTATTACTTGTGGATTTTTAATAGGTAATTATTTTTTACTAAATTTATGTATTATTTTAAAATAATGAGCTTTTACCGAATTTTGAAAATACAGGGCCGTATTACGATTAAACCATTATGTGAATTTTAAATAAATTTGGGTTTAAAATTTTAATATTAAAATATCAGGACCGTATTTAAAAATGTAAGTTAGTAATGCTAGAAGATTTTTAATAAGTTCAGCTTGGTTTTTTAAAGTTATTTATTAATTTAAAATTTAAAAGTTAATTCTTTTTATTAAATGTTTAAAAATACTGGTTTGTATTGGGATTAAACCTTAATGTGTGATTGATACATCATTGAATTTGTATTAAAATGGGTAGTTTATACTTAAAAATTAATAATTTTTAGTATTGTTTTTTATAAGTGAAATTTTATTCTAAATATTGAAAACGTTATTTAAATTTTACGATTTTCTCCGAGAGAGCAACAAATTTATAGTCCCGGAGGTACCAACGTCGGAAAAACAAGAATTTTAGGTTGGGTGATTTTTTGATATGTTGTTCTCCCTCCTTTTTCAGGTAGATCCTAGGCTGTCTGGCTGGTGCTAGCGGTTGCGTTGCCGCCCAGCTGTAACCTTGACATTTAGAGCTGTCACCTTGACATTTAGAGCTATCACTGATATGTCAAAAAATCCCGACCTTGGTCATATATTATCGTTCCAACGTTCATCAAAATATACTGAACGGTTCAAAAGTTAGAAGAGTGACTCCATAATTAGCAATGATAAAGGTGTCTGGCAATAAAAAAATATGTATGGTAAATCTATCTAAAGACAAGAAATTAAAAATTAGATTTCATAAAATGTTTTAAAACCTTGTATTATTACCTGTACAGGTAGAATGCGAACTAATAAGCCCAACCACTACCAACAGCCAGACAGCCCAGGGTCTATCCAGAAGAGCAAGGAGAACAACATATCAAAAAAATCAGCTGACATAAAATTATTTTTCGAAAACGTTGCTATCTCCTATACTATTACTTTTAAAATAACTTCTGTGTTATTATCAGGAAACTAAAAAAAATCATTTCTAAGAAAACGGAGTCTATATTAACGAATATTCTCTTCTCTTGCGTTACCAAAGGATTAAAGTCGACGAGACACACTGTCAATTAAATGAAGGATCATTTTCTGAAAGATGTTATTTCACTCGTGCAATAACAACTTTTTCAGTTCCTGTGCAATTCTTGGAGCTGGTCTATGTTTTCGTATGTATATCAGAAAGAGAGACGGTGACGAATCATGGCAGGAACTGTGTATGTCATACTTCAAAAGAAAGCACGAAGCGCTTATTAAAACAATTATTTATAGTTGTGAAAATATTAAAAATTATTAGAAATTAATTTTTTTCTTTTGGGGCTAAATATTTAATTGTAGCCAATTTAATCATATATTATATCACAAGACCTATAAATTTAATCTATTAAACTATCCAACATATTTTGAGCAAGATTTTTCTTAAGAAATATTTGAATGGACAATAATTTAGTAAAAACACGACTCTGAAGCGGACAAGGTTTTTAAAAAATATTTTCCATGAAACTATTTGCCAAGCCAATCTTGCAAAAAATATTTGGTTAGTTTAATCGATTTGAATTTGTAGGTCAAGTGGTATATGGCTGAATTATTTCCTGAAAAACTTACGTTAAAGCCAACAACCCAGAATTTTACTGATAATGAAGTTTGACATTATCAATTTAGACAACTAGTTTCGATGACAGAAATTTATTCACTGCACCACCTTCTAGATGTTTAGAATTGTACTAGTTTATTCCGTTAGGACAATTTTAACATCTAGAAGGCGATGATTCGCTGTAAAACAGTACATGTGATTTATTCACTTATCTAAACAAAATTTATTTATTTAAAAAGCGGAATCACCTAAAAATTGGTGGTTAATAACTAAATATTTTTTTAGAATTATGGATGTTTATCAACTGGCTGAAGAATTTAAAATGACTCGACTGGAGTATTTGTGTGTTCAGTTCTTAAATACAACAATTTGTCTAAACAATATCGTTGAAGCGTTAAAAAATGCCGATAAACTAAAACTTGATTTTATCAAAGAACAATGTTTAAGATTTATTGTTAAAGAAACTAATTTTAATCATATTATTATGAGCTCAGAGTTTGAAACATTGGATAGCAGATTGATGGTGCAGATTATTCGTAGGAAGCAAATGCCACCTCCAAAGGTAATGATTACATTCTGATGTTGGGGTTTAAGTTATTTTCCCAAAACGAAAAAAATGTGCCTATAAAATTTTATACAAAAAACTGTGTGTAACTGAACAATATTTTTACCAAAATTTCCAGTGGTGATTCATCAATTAAAATTAATTTTTGCTATGTAGATAAAACTTTTGAAAATATACATACACATTTTGAAAGTAGTTTGAATAATTCAAAGTGTGTCGAAAAATGCAACAAAAATTTATACTTCATGTAAAAAAAATGTTCGCCTTTAACTTTTCTGCAACTTTTATACAGCGTGTCTTCGGAAGTTCTTACCAAATGGAAAACTTTTTAATTATTAACTTTTCAAAAAAACTCTTCATAAAAAGTAATGCTTGATGAGAAAATACATTTCCACAAAAATATTTGTATTTTGGATGTTCAGAGTCCCCTTATGAGACTTGTTTCCAAAGTAAAATACAGGTTATTTCCTAATTACCGTACGAAATTTTAAAGAGCAATTTCTTATGTCGTTTTATGAAGAAAAGTTCCTATAAACATATGCCCGGAGTTGCTTTATTTCTGAGGTACAGGGCGTCATTTTTTTTAAGTCGGTGTTTTATAAATATCTTAAATACGAAGCTAGATACGAAAAAATGTACGCCACCAAAAAGTTGTATTTTTAGTTGCTTTATAGAAAAAAACTATATAAAAAGCCAGTGGCGTACATTTTTCTCTCAATAATATTGGCTATGGTGACCACTGAACCCAATAAAGGTAATTGAATTAGAGCTTTACAAGGGCTTTACATCAAACAAACGTACCAAGTTTTAACCAGATCGTTTAAAGGGTATTTAAAAATATCGGCTTTTTTAAAAAAATTATTGCACTGTATCTCAGAAAAGAAGCAACTCCGGAACATGGGTTTATAGGTACTTTTCTTCATAAAATGACATAAGAAATCACTTTTTAAAGTTTTCTACCGTAGCTAGGAAATACCCTGTATATTCATTTTGGTAAGAACTTCCGAAGACACTCTGTATAGGCTAAAGCATTTTTTTAAATATATATATTTTTTAATGGCAAACCTTGTTTATGTTTTATTAATAGACTACATTTCATACATGATATTTAAAATATCTTGCTATGGCGAATAGCAAAGTAAACAAACAAGCAAACAAGCCGTTTAAAATATGACCTACTAAATGTATTTTGTTTTAGGCCACACATGAATCTCCATTTGATCTTTCCCAAAATTCACTGGAACATGATATGAAACATTTTCTTATGAGCACTGGAAGAGAGTTCTGTGATGTTGACCTCATTTTGGAAGAACATGTTATACCAGCACACAAAGCTATCTTAGTTGCTAGGTCTGGGTATTTTGAGGCAAGATTTAGGTCTTGTATGCCTAACGAAACGGATAAAAAAGTAAATGTAAGTAACTCTTCGGTAATGTCTACGGAAATGCGCTTCTTTCTACGAAAAAGTCGGATATTTTCCATTAACTCTAAGGCTCTTCGCACATGGGTCGGTAAAACAGCGTCGAGAACGCTATTTTTACTGGCACCGACAGCACATATTAGCGTGTCCGATCTCAGCAATCCGTAATCCTTTAGTAATCAAATGCAATACAGAACCGTTTTGTATTTTGTTTACTGTGTGTGATTCATATTGTGATTGTGTCTGGTTTTTACACGGGAGAATTAGTGTTACGCCAAGTAATTTTTGTACCAAAGATGGATTTGTTTAATATTAGATTTGTGGACGAGGTTAAATAACATACTGAATTTAATATTATACTTTTTGTCTGTAAAATAATGTTCGGTAGGATTCAGGCATTTGGGAACTTGTCTTAGAGAGTTTTATTATGACACTCTGACTCGGTGAGATAATCCAAAGGGGTAGTTTTTACCCCGTCGCGGTCGGCTTCGGGGAACATCGGCCTCTCCAACCGACATATGATTTCATTGGCTGACAATATAGTAAAAATTTACCATTAAATGTATGCTCGTTTCTGTACGGTTGTAGCTACTTCAAACACGAATATATGCGTACATACTGTCCAAAGCTCGTCGAATCTCGGTTTCGTCGCTGTATCACTGACCCATGTGCGGAGTGCCCAAGTTGAAATTGAAATTTCTTTTTAAGAACAACTTTATTTTAATTTTTGTATAAAATCGTTTTTATCCAAACGTAAGTAAACATGACATTTATGGACGGAATTCGTTATGTTAAAGTTTCATTTTATTGTTCCAATTTTCGCCGCCAGTTAAGAGTAATTTCTGCCACCAAATGCGCAGTGCAAATGCAATAATATGTTAATTGTTTTAAATTTACACGTTTAAACAAAAAAAAACTTGTTTTATTATAAAAAAATAAACTACAAACTTACATATTTTCTAATTAAAACTCAAAAAATTGAGGTTGTTACAAAATAAGATGCTGATCCTTAAGGGTATTAATCCTTGGTGATTTTAAGAAGAAAAGTTTAAATAAAGCTATGTCCTAAACCCTTAACTTTTGAGCTACAGGGTGTTAAAATTTTTAGAAAAAATCGTTTCTTCATCATAACTCTAATATCTTCCTAAAAATGTTTATGAAATTTAGCATACATTCTCTAAGTATCGACAGCAATTTTTTGATGAAGATTTTTTTTTAAAGTTTAGCAAGTGGCGTCTGTACCGAAACGTAGACTAAATATTTTTGAAAAATATTATGAACGCCACTGCTTTTCCGTAAAATAAAAACTATTTTTATAATCCCCATTTATTTTAGGGCAAATTTGATTTCTTGATTTTTATTTTTATGCATGGTCAATTTATTAATTTAAAAAATATATTTCATTAATATATGGAAATTATGTTACCATTACATTATAAGAACTCTAATTCTAGAAGTCTAGCGGTTCTTTAACACTTTAACTGCCAAACTTTTTCTTGGAAAAGTTTTACCGGGTCTGGGGCGCCAAGTCAATGTTTGTTAAAAATCAGTTGCTAAGCTGTTAAAAATATATAATAACAAAATAACAAAAGACCAAAAATCGACGGGAAATTTTTACAAAGTGTAGTTGTACGCCAGACTAGAATATATATCCATCAAAATCAACGCAAACTGTGGCCGCCGCATGTTACAGGGCCTGGAAGTTCATAAAACTTGTGTCCCGTAGAGGCATACCTGGCGCACGATTAAAATCGAATGTGCCCATATATGGTTCACATGATCCCATGGCTGTTAAAGTGTTAATATTAAATAGTTTTTTTAAAATTTTATACATGGTCTCCCATTTTTTTTTCTTAACACCCTGTATCTCAAAAGTTAAGGGGTTTAGGACATAGCTTTATTTAAACTTTAAAATCACCCAAGGATTAACCCCTTTAAGGAGCAGCATCTTATTCTGTAACACACTGTATAGTGCCCACTTGTCTGTGACAGAAAATGTCGTAGCAAATAATATTTTTAATATTATGTTATTAAATAGCATTGTTTACAATGGTGACTTGATTTAATTAGTTTAAAGATACAATTTTATTTTTCACGTGACAATAAACTATTTTTCTGCCGCTACGTGCGTAATAGCCCAATTAACTTAGACTTTCACCTCGGAATCTCACGGAATAAGCTAAATATCTGTACATACCTTTATTTTGGTACAACAAATACTCTCCTCAATATCCCCTATGATATCGTGTATGAAATTCGAATTATGACACATCAAATGTAAAAAAATCAGTTTTTGTGAATATCTCATTTTCTTTACTTATAATTGCAATTATATTCATTATTAAAGTTGTAGAACACAAAATTCTTTACAAATTTGATTCTAAGCATTTTTTGTCATACCAACGGATTTGATAATAGACGGCGCAGTGTGTAAAGCACTTTAGTGTATGTACTATGGTAGTATGTACATACCTTAGCACGCAATCAATCGTGATATTTAGCAAATGCTTAAGTAAAAAGATGACATATTAGACTAAAAATCATGTATGATTGCGTGCTAAGGTATGTACATACAGTAAAGTGCTTTACACTCTGCGCCCTCTATTATCGGATCCGTTGGTAAATGCAATTAAAAGTTAAAAAAACGAGATATTCGCAAATACTGATTTTTTTGATATTTGACCTATCATATTTCGAGTTCCTTACACAATATCATAGGGGATTTTTAGGAGAGTATTTTTTGTACCCAATTAAAGGTATGTACAGATATTCAGCTTATTCCGAAAAATTCCGAGATTGACCCTTTAATTTAACTAAGATAACTGGGGTATAATGCAAATATACCTAATAATGTGTAAATTACTTTTTACATTTAAACATTCAAAAAATAGCCCATTTTATCCATAGTGATAGTAGTACCTCGCCATAAAAAAACGTCACTTGTTTCTTAATAAAACAATATATTATTTTACTCTAACAAGATTGTTATTGTGATATAACATGTAATATTAAAATTTTAATTTTAGATAAAAATCGGCGACCTTACACCATCTAAAAAGTCTTTTGACACATTGTTACGCTACATCTACTACGGTGACACTAAAATGCCTCCAGAAGATTCGCTCTATCTGTTTGCATCGGCCTCTTTCTTCAACTTCTTCCAATATACGTTTACAGACATTCTGTAAACAAAATCTAGAAAGAAACGTGACTCCAGAAACAGTTATAGAAGTTCTCGAAGCCGCAGATAGAATTCAAGCAACGGATATGAAAAAATACGCATTAGATTTAATAGCTCTCAATTTCACTAAGGTAGTGAAACAACCAAGATTTAAAATGTTGGACAAGGCTCTTATATTGGAAATATTGGATATATTGGCTGACTGTATGGGTAGTAACCTTATAACAGATCCATGACTAATAAGACATGCTTGTACCTGTGAGCTTTGTTTGCCCACGAGGAAACAATTAATTGAAAGCAGAAGTCTGTGGATTCCTAGAAGATATGTGCATATCAAGGGGATCCGAATCCGAAAAGAATACTTATCCTATTAATGTCAGTAAGTGTTTTTAACGCAACTAAAAATGTATTAATATTACAAATATATTCAAAAATTAAACTTTAATAACGTTTAGTAATTATTAATCATAGTTTATGTGACAAATTTAAAACAAATACAGGGTGACTCTAAAAGATGCGGAAAAAAAACTGTCACAAATTCCTGACTCTGATCTAACCCAACTTACCTTAGTCTAGAAGTGAATGATTTCGGAGATACAGAGTGTTTAAAGTTCAGTTTAGTTTTAGTTTCTTATAAATAATGTTTCTAATTGGTGTATTGTCACAAAATTTGGCTAAAAAGGGCTTTTGGGGTGAGAAATTTAAATATTTTCTCATTTTTTATAGTAAAACATAGAGGGCGCCACCTGTGGTACCTTGCTGCTGTGTCCTTGTTAGTAAGTTTGGTTAGATCGTCATATTCTGACATCAGGAATTTGTGGTAGCTTTTTTCCGCACCTTTTAGAGTCGACCTCTATATTTAATTTTTTTTTATCACCCTGGATATTGATTTTTTTATTATGATAAATAGGTAAATTTTTTATACTATAAATACTTTTTAATTCAATTATATATTAAATTATTAAAACTAGAAACCAAATGAATTTTTACAAATCAGAATTATTTATTAGATAAAAATTATCTTTTTAAAGACTGAATTAAAATATTTGACATTATCTTTGTAAATCTTGTTTTAGGTCTATGATGATATAATATATGTGCAATTTAAATATATTTTTAATTATTAAAGGTATGTTAATATCTTTTAAAAAGCATTTTAAATGTTAGATGTATAAGAGATACCTATTTTTAACATTTTAATTAAAGAAAACGTAATTTAAAAATCAACCCTTTTTAAAAATGCAGAAAAAAGTTTTTCTAATATTGTTGATTTGTTTACTAGAATATCATAGTATATATGAATGTTATAAACGTATTCTATTTATGTAAAAAATTGCCATAAATAAAAATGAGGAATAAGTTTTTTTTTATTTTTTTTTACATTTTAAAACATGGTTAAATTACTTCATAAAGTGCTGCTGTCACAATGTTGTGTCGATCCTTGGTTTACTATACTACTACCCTGAAAAGAATCATATTTAATAAAAATCAAAATACTTCCAATGTCAAGAAGTTACATTAAGTGACAATGACATATGTTTTAGCCAGGGGGCGGCTGGTGCATAAGAGCTGCAGTGCTGCAGAACCACCAGAATTTTTAAGCTGCTTGGTATTTTTTCATAACATTCAATTCATCATTTTACAATTAAAATATTAAATATCCATTAAAACAAAACTAAAATAACCAGTTTCCGGCCGAGAACTCTAGTATAGTAGGCACACGCATCTTCACCCAGTGACGACGCATCATAGATTACTGCGCAGTGGACCATCTTAAATAATTTTCAGTCTCTCGCGACGTTATTGCATTGACTAAACTGAGCGACTCTTTTCGGTGCGCCGCACGATTGTTTTAATTTCCTCTATGCCGAATGCACTTGTCGTTGGGCAAAATTCGGCTGCTAAAATACGTAAATTTTGGTTATTGTTGTGCGGCATTCGCGGTAGCACTTTACAGGTTATTTAGACATTTTTTATATCGCGCGTGTGGAAGTCGACAAGTTTATATTTTTATTCGTATTTGGTTGTGTGTTTAGTGTTTATAGACAATGGATGTGGTGCATAATTTAGTGAACGTTAAACGATTTTTTAAATATTCATATGAAGAGAAACTTGAACTAAAAACTAGTGGTAGACCGTTACCGGACATCGTGATTGAAGTAACCTGTGTTAGCAGAGGAAAACCTTATACGCGTCATTTCAATAGAGATATTTATTCCCGGAATGACTGGATTTGTGGATGTAATAGGAAAAATGCCCTTTTTTGCTTTCCATGTGTACTTTTTTGCAGGCGAAGAGGGTAGTTCACCACTTTTAAAATTTTTAATACAAAATAATTTAGAAAGCACTTTCAAAGAGACAAAAAATGTGCTAGATATTTTAATAACTACTCCTATGTCGACATCAGAGGCTGAAAGGTGTTTTTCTACACTTAAGCGAATAAAGACCTTCCTTCGAAATACCATGTCACAAGATCGTTTAACTGCATTGGCCATGCTTTCCATTGAAAAAGACTTTATATTAAAAATCACAGACTTTAATGACAAGAGTTATTGATCGATTCGCTTCGAAGAAGGATCGTCGGATTGATCTCATATTTAAACAATAACGTAAGTTTCTAATAATTTTATTTCCGTAAATATTTTTGTTCTCATTTTCGTTAAAACCCAGCCTACATAAATATGAAACCTGATAACTGAATATCGACTTAGGATTAAATTCGATAAAATGGTGAATGCGCCGCGAATATATTATTCCATTTATTTGAGTAATTTAATTGTAACATAGGCATATTTTTTTAACACTTCATAGAAAAAAATCCCTGATATTCTTTGTTTATAAATTTAGTAACGTATCCGTGTCCCAACAAATGTAGTAACAACAAACACAAATTTAAATGTTGTACCTGATTACTATAAACCTTTAAAAAAAATTCTTGTCAAATTTAAACTCATACTATGTACACAACACAAGCAAAACTGAAAAACAAAACCAACTATTTTTTACTTAACAATTTATTATCTAACTTGTATTTTTTAAGTTAAACTTAAAAAAATAATGCTATAATTAACTACGTATTTAAACGTTCATAAAAGTATAACAATTATTAATAAAAAATTTCAGTGTAACTTTAAACGATACATTTAATCATTTAATTTATTATTTTTTCGTGCATTAAACAAATACATTTTTAGTCTGGAAAATCTGAAAGTTGATACAAGCTATAAAACTTAGTGGCACCCCAGTCATCATAATAATTTATTTTTTTAATATACCAAGACACTAAAATTAACTCATTTTGGTTTTCGCTCAATTACATGAAATATTTGTTTTTAAACATTAGTTTTGGTTATATTTTGTCCTTTTTGTAAATTAACTGTCTTTAACTTCATTTGGGTCAGAAAATATTGGTTTGTCTGTAGGACCTTCAATGACGAAACCTTTTGCGCCAAAGACAAATCTTAAAAATGGCCTCATAGTTTCTAGAAGACGCTGCATTCTCACTGCTGAATTCTAAAACAACACAAATATTAAAAACTTCTTATTTCCTGTATTTAAACGAACACAAGTCCTAGCTTATACAGTCTGTCTATAGTAAGTGGGCGTCACACGGAATACTTTTTTATTGTTATTTCGCCGGAATTTGTACTCTGCGAGAATGGAACACTGAATGAGCTCTAGATCCCAAGTCAAGAGTTATATATACCCTTGTCCTGTTCATCAAGGCGAGGCGTGTTCCTGTTTATGATTGATTTTCACGTATGATGTAGCCCGTAACCATTGGTCAATGCTTGAGATCGGCGAAAAATAAAAATCCATTACAAACCGAGGGAGTGTACAAAATTCTCCTGTTCGTGTGGTGAAGTGTATATTGGAGAAACTGGACGGTCCATTTCTACTAGAATTAAGGAGGATAACCGATGTATTAGAAACAAACAAATCATTCAGTCAGCAGTTGTTGAACATCAATATTGTATCGGTAACATCGGTCCGTAAAGGAAACTAAGCTTTAAGCTTCTTGCGTCCGTCCAAGGTTTCGATTAAAGAAAAGTTCGAGAATCTATTGAAATACATAAACACCCTCATAATTTGAATAGAAACAATGGTTACGGGCTACATCCCACATGAAGAGTAATCATAAACAGGGACACGCCTCAGTGAAAAGGACAAGGATATATAAACTCTTGCCTTGGGATGTAGAGCTACAGATCCCTAAAGATGCCTCGTGTAATCGATGGCGAAACGTCGGTAAACGATTTCAATTTGACGTGGTCTAAAACCAAGATTTCTCAGTTGACCAAGGCCGTCCATTCTATAAAAGGTGTTGCTCTCACCACCACAAGTGTTTCTCTAAGAAAGACATTTAACTTATTTTTACATTTTATTTAATTTTGTATGGGCGCTGATATATTAGGAATGGCACATTTATTTCATTCTGAAAGTAATACCGCAAAGTATGATTTATTGCAGCAAAAATATTCAACCCGACAAGTTTCTAGATCCACGCCACGTGCCACCGGTTTTGTGGCAAGACAGAGGCGAAATAAGAGGATGTTTTTTAAGTACGGGACACGTGTTTTAGCAGTGTTTTTTTATTTATCTAAAAATATTAAATCAGGCTCTATCAGCGCTATGTGCCTTCGAAAAGGTTTGTTTACTTTATCATTTTTGTGTACTTGGAGGTATTGCTTTCAGAATGAAACAAATGTGGACCCTTCTATACCTAGATACGTTTAATTTAACAACACATTGATTAAAGCATTATTTTTGATATGGGTGTTACAAAATACAAAATTATGCGATAAGGGTACCATATATCTTTTTCTTAAAAAATATATATTTTTTTGTCTTAATGGTTAAACTACAGTCAATATAAAAATACTTACGACCATAAAATCTCCAACTGTCGTTGAAAGGTTCGTCACAAGAGTAAATGAAGACCCAATCAGTTGATCGGGTACGTCTATTGAAACAGGCTGTCCTGGGGTAAATAGAACTATATCTTCCGTGGTAGTAGGACCTTTGGGAGTTGTTGTTCTGTCCCAGGCAAATCGGTAACCCGATGACTTTGGAACCCTGTTTTTCTGAACTTGTTGGGTTTTCTGTAAGGTTAAATAATTGTATTAATTGGGGTATTTTCTTTATTATACAGGGTGTCCAGTAAAGTTAAGGGGTGATTCTACAATGAAATGTAAGAAACAAACTTCATATGAACATATGTCCTAAACGTCTTAGTTTTTAAACTACGGGGTGTTAAAAATTTTAAAAAATATCGTTTTTTTTATTAACTTTAATACCAATTAAAATCTTTTTAAAACATTTGGAAAACATCTTTTATGCATTAGAAGACATTTTTAGACATAAAAGAAAAAAATTACCAGTGGGGTCTATAAGGGGTTTAGGGTAATTATTTTTAAGAAAAAATGGCACGGCACTGCATTTTTCTAAAATAAAAATCTTTTATCCCCGTTTAGTTTGGAACAAAATTCATCTCTTGACTATTTTTTTTTGTTTGATGTACAGTTTTCCCGAAAATAAATAGAAACCATTTCTCGGCATGGTCGCATTTCTATCTAATTAAAGAATAAATAACAAAGGTTATTTTTTACTGTAGAATTTGATATTAGGAATACAAACTGACCATGGTTTTTATTTATTTACGCGAAAACCGTACATTAAACAAAAAAGTCAAGAGATCAAATTTATTCTAAACTAAACTTAAAAATGAGGGTATAAAAGTTATTATAAAAAAACATTTTCAAAAAAATTTGAACTATGACGTTTAGGACGTATATGAAGTTTTTTTCCTAATTTTTATTTTTTATTTACTCCTTAAAGTTTGTCGGTTAAGTTAGTGGACGCATATTTATGCGTGTTAATTTATTAATTGTTTATATTTAAAAATTTTACTCTGAAAATAAAATTAAATTTAATCTAGTGATAAACACAAAGGATTTTTCGACTATTTAAAAAAATATAATTACAAAGGAATTGGTTAAAGATTAGCCATTTTTGGCCCATCATAGTCAGACAAATTAAAAGTTCTTAAAATTAATTATATTCATCAGAATTTAGGTATTGGTCTTTACCTTTTCTCAGAAGAAGTTTAAAAAATAAATAACCAGTCACATAAAACGGCCATCAAACTTTTGATTGATTTTCTAGTTTTCTACTAAAAAATCTCTCAAACACTCGACGTACTAGGATTATCCTTTAGTATTTCTAGCACTACAGTGAATAGGCTTGTAAGCAGCATTTATTTGTTTTGGTGCGTTAAGTACTTGACAGATTTTTCTAGTAGAAAATTAGAAAAATCACTAAAAATAACAAAATTTAATCAAATACACCAAGTTTGATGGCATGGCCGTTTTATGTGACTTTTTTACTCTACTTCCGAAAAAATGTAAAGACCCATACCTAAGCTTCTTATAGATAAAATAAATTAATTTTGATAAGAACTTTTAACTTTCGTGACTATGATGGGCGAAAAATGGCAGATCTTTACCTACCTTTTTGTTGCAAATAAATGAGGAAATGAAACCTTTACTCTGTTCTGTTCTTTTCTGTTTTTCTAAACGTCGCACTTTTTCCCAAAAACTCTCAGCAAAAACAGGTAATATATATATGTATATAATCAAAAATGCCCAAATAAGTTATTTTTTTATTGCCTTAAAATACTGACAGTGACATATCTGATGAATTTGATTTCGATTGAAAATTGTAAATCGAATCGAGAATCGAGTGTCGTGATTCCCCTGCTGAACAAAAATTGTATTTTATTGGTTTAAAGAATCTGTAATCCTAGTTATCACAATAAAAAATGTATTTTATTGGTTTAAAACTACAGTTACAAACCGGAGTTACTTACTAGGTATTCATTATCATTATAGTGGCCAAATTATAGTTATAACATGTAAAATGTGCATAATTATATTAAATAGAAACTTTTACATACTATTTCTAAGTAATAAAAAGTACTTCAATAAGGATGTGCTTAGTTTTTTTTTTGTTGGTGCCTTTAACGAGGTCTTGTTGGAGTCCGCCTTAACGTTTATTTTAAAGGAGTATTTAAAAATTCAAACTATGTACTTGTGGTTCTTTATTTGTGTTTAATAATCGAGTTGCTTATTTTAAATTCTATTATTTAATTCATATTTTAACGTTTATTTTACATTTCCATGACAGAAACGTATGCTTGAAACGCCATGGGGCTGGAAAATTTTTAAAATACTTAAATCATTTTTCAAAAAATTATCTGCAGTTTTAATTTTTCTTTTGGTGGGACCCCTTTTTTATAGTTGATTCACGCCACCTCTTGTCACCCAAAACGTTTAGTTTTTTTTTGTTAAACCAGTTTTCAGTTTTTTCAATGGAACCAAAAACGAAGCGATTACTTTTGCATGTTTGGCAAGTAAGCTAAATAAGATTTTCTAGTAAGTAACTGCATGAACGAAACAACATCATTGCCAAATTTTGTGCCACTTCTAAATGTTATGGAAAATGTTTGCCAACGCGTGTCAAGAAGACCGTCTAAAGCTGCTACAAAGCCGATGCGGGATGCTATCAGGAGGATGTTTACGTGCAGGCGTTTTTGTCTTATCTCTACGTGCTAGTATTTAACACACTGAGAGTCAATTAAACACATCAAGCTGGTACTACGTGTATGTCTAATAATGTGAGAAAAATAAACACATAGCTTAATAAATAGTGACATATCTTACAGATCCATAATTTTTGATTATAATACCTACTCCATCTTAAAAACTTTTTAACTTTAACTGAACGTAAAGAAAAACGCCCTTTTCTTAAAAGCCTTGTTTGGTAAGAAATAAATTTTTACAAGAATATTTATATAATGCATTAAGTACCTGGTTTAAAAAAATTTTATAAAATGTGTCGACTATATTTCCACTTTTAAATTTTTTGTGAACTCTTTTTGGTCTCTATTAACTTTATTTTTTGTAAAAAGAAACCATACTTTTTATTGCATTTTTAAAGCCCTTGGCAAGAATTTTACTTAATGTTTAAACAATACTTTCCTTTAGAACTTGGTTTATTTTGAGATGTTTTTACATTTATAAATCAACTAAGATATTAAGAGTAATTAAACTATGCCGTTAAGGAATTAAAAATGTTATTAGCAATAGAAAAATATTTACTTATTGTTTCGCCTGCCTCACAGGACTTATCGTTATGACTGTACCGGATTCATGGGCAATAACATTTGTTTTTTTAAACCACGTAGTTGTTATGGGTGATTTTTAAGATTTATTATATTGTTTGATAGGGTTTCTTTAGTTTTAAACCTAAATACTTTAAAACGATAGCTAGTACAGGAAATGAAGCTCAAAAAAGGTAAAACCTGGCAGTTCTTTGATCCTGTATGGATTGATTTGATATTTAAACAAAAGGTAGGAAATAGCCCAGGATCAAAATCTACACCGAACCGAAAGGCGCCAAAACCCTGGGGTGGTTACCACCTCCCTAGGGGGTGGGAAGTTTTTATTAGATTTTTAACACAGACTTAATCAAAAAAGTGATTTTTAGCAAAACATGTTTTATATATATTTTTTTCATAACACTAATATTTTTAAAGTTATTTGCAATTAAATGTAACAATTTTTCGACGAAAAATTCGATGGTATTATGTATTTTATCAAAACAACGGTAGGTTTTAAAAGGACAAATTAAATTTTTTTGTTATGGTTTTTCTACGACCAATACGAACTGAGATACGGAGTATTAATTGTTAGTTTCTTTACGCCAAAATTCGAAAAATTCAATAAATACCACCTTCTAACTGCCCCCTAATTAAAGCTGACCTTCATTTTTTACAATTCTATTATAGTATTAATAGTACTCCCAAGAAGTTTAACCAATTTAAAATGACTATTTTCAAAATATTATGTAGATTTGTAGATTATTATGCTCCAAAATGGCCTATTCGAATTTTTCGAAGAAAAATTGATTGGTTTCTTAACGTAACTCTTTCATTTTTAATGATGGAAAGTTCTCTTAAATTTTTTTATATGTTTTTAAAAGCTACGAGACTCTGTAAGTAAATTTCCTTAAGATCCCTTGGTTTTTAAATGGGTTGAATTTAAAGAGCTTAAAGAAGGGATTACTCGTTCATAATAAAAGTTTTAAACTACTATATCTTGCCAAATATTCACTGTACAGAAAATCTACGCACAGAAAACTTTTAGTGATTAAAAAGCTGCAATTTAAAAGTACCATCATTTGTTTTTCTTATTATTTCCAGTATTTTCGGAGTTATTTAGAAAAAAAGGATGAAAATATAAAATTGTGAAAAATCGTTTTTCATGTTAAGTTCAAATTTTCCTCATATTAGACATTTAAAATTGGTCAAACTTGGACCTTTTTTTATAATACATGATAAAAACTGTAAAAGGGTAAAGGTCATTTTTAATTTGGGGGTAGTTAGGCGGTTGTCTTAATTGATTTTTCGTAGAAAAATTAGATACCGACCTTATTTTTACATTAATTTACTCAATTTTGATGCTATTTTTTAAGAAAGATCTGAGTAGGTTCTTCAAAAAAATATTTCATGATTTTTCCTGAAAATATGCAGCATTTTTCCCGTTGTTTGACTTCAAACTTTCTTCGTTCTCAAAATATAGGATAATAAACGTATTTACAAAAAATGGGTTTTCTCTAATATTTTACTTAATTTTTGAGTGGTGTGGTGTTTAGTTAAAAAACCGTTTCAGAGTCACAGGGAGTGAAAAACTAAATAAAGAGTTACATTAATTATATCGGCAAACCGAGTATATTTCAGTATGTTAAAAATCTATTTTTAGTAATTATGCTTCCCTCTGTGTTCCTATACAAGCTCAGGTCTATTTGCTCAGGACATCTGCACAGGTTAATCTTTCCTGTAGTGTATATTGTTGTCATTTTTATGTTGACCATTATTTTAAACGTTGGGTTTGCTTAATCATTAAAAAGATTCCAAAACTATTTAACGTAACATTTTACTTCAAGTGCAATTTGAGAACCCAGAGTTCAAAATAAGTGTCTTTAATGTTTGTGTACTGTAAAAAAACTACATATATATGTTGTTATAAATAACATTTAATAAAAAAACTATATACATAATCTACCTGCGATTACAAATTATTTACTTAAAATTATTTACAATTTTTGTAATCTCAAATTGAAAATGAAATAAAATATTACAAAAATATATTGTAAAAATGGCATAATGTACAAGAGAAAGAATTGTGTATGAAATATAATAATTCTAAACTAAAGATTACATCGATGCAAATTTCAAGTTTGATTCTAAGAGAGTGACTAGAATATGACTCCCTTAATATTAGAGAAAAATTTATATGTAAAAATTACTTAAAAAAATAGAATAGGTGAGTATAAAGCATACCTAAATTATTATTTAACATAAAAAGGAAAAGTTTTTAAAACTTATAAATAATAAAGTGTTTTTGGAACCTTAAGAACAGTATAATAGAAAAAGCCTAGAATCAAAATTTTATAGGAATTTAGCCTAGTAGTGACAGTTTTAATGTCTCTTAGACACATACCATTTTGTAAAATAATACACAAATAAATTTAAAAGTAGTAAGGATTACGTAAGTAATTAGTTACTTTTTACTTTTGTTTCCTAACTCAAAAAATCGTTGTAATCTTTAATTAAATAAAATTTAAAAAATTAGGACACACTCTCTTTTTCAGAAACCTGACTTGAATGTCGCATTTTGGCAAGATAAAAGTGCAGAAATTATATCATTTTTATGTAACGCGAAAAATGTAAATCCAGTAAAGAGAGAAAGGCTGACCTTGCACTTAATAACTTAAGAAGCAGTGAAATAGAAAGATATTCTTAACCTGACGCCTATTCTAGGTAAGCAATGAAAATCCATTTAAATTAAATATTGATTTTTTTAATAAAGGGTTTACCAATAAGAATGATACAAGTGTGTTTTGTAATAAAAAAATTGTGTTTTTATAGTTTATTTTAAGATATTTTAGATCCAAAAACAATATAGTTTATTGCCCCCGCTTGGCTCGGACGCGATTTATGAATTCCTACTGCGTGTCAGCACCTTCATGGAGTCAAAACGCAGTAGCAAATACGAACAGTATCACCTTTATTTATCCTCTTCAAACCCTACGTAAGTTTGGTGCTGCAGTCTGGGAGGAACTTAAAAGCACGCAAATGCATAAGCGGTTTGTGAATTCCTACCGCGTGTCAGCGCCTTCATGGAGTTGAAACGCAATAGCAAATACGAACAGTATCACCGCCCTTTACCACTCTAAACCATACGTAAGTTTTGTGCTACAGTTTGATGGAAAGTTAAAAGCATGCAAACCCATAACTTTATTACAAATAAAATTTAACCTGGTAACAAAAGGTCTGTGCCCAAAAGCATTACAAATCAGTCAAAGTGAATCAAACAGCTCAAATACAGTGAGATAATTAATACATAACCATTTTTACAAAAAGTCATAGTTTATGAGTTCTTTTTGGGAATTTTGTTATTACATATTCGGTTTCATTTAAAAGACAATTTTATTGTTAAAAATATTAAAATCAAACTTTTAGTTCCCTAATTGTACATTTTTATGGGTTAGCTATTATTATTTTTTATTTGTTTTGTCTTTTGACTATGGTTATACAGCAAGTATTTATTATATTTATAATTTATTAAGCTAATAAATATTTTAACTTTTAATTTAAATTTGATACGAGGTATTACAAAATGATGTTAGCAAAGCCAAAAATCTGACAAAACATTATACAGTGCTTGTCTAAAGTTAATACGGCTTGTATATTACCACAAAGTAGTGTTACTTATTGAATAAAATACTCACTGACATAAGTCTCTGGTCAGTATGTACACAATTCTCAGGAATTTCTCATGTAGCACCGAATTGAAATTAAACTTCTAACATTCATATTGGTAAACCCTTAATTTTAAACCTAAACACAAATTATATTATACAAATTTAATTTTAATTTTTGTTTGGTGTAAAAAACAAAAAGAATTTATTTCTATGGCACTGCTACTTCACAGCACTTTTTAGACAATAAAGGAAACCTAAAATTGAGCTCACTACTTGTGCCCTCCTCCCAGAAGGGCACCAAAGTTGAAACCTCCTCCGTGCCCTGAACCAGAACCAGAGCCACTGCCCAATTTGCTAGTTACAATATTAAGGAGTGGTGCAGCTGCCTCTAGTTTTTGACCAATGGAGCTAGACAAGATACTGGAAAGGGATATTACGGGGTCTTGAGGAGGTTCAATACCATGCGCCTTGTTTTTAGCAATGTTCTGCTTGTCTAACTGGTCTACCCAGGCGGTCTTCTGGTCAATAAATCTATTGATTTTCTGTGGATATGTAAAAATGATTAGATGAATATGATGCTAACAGTTAAAACAGTTAGTAGGTACCTAATGTACGAATGTAAACTTTAAATATGTAGTTGGTAAAGGAAGTCTTTTATGCCGTGTCTGTGGTATGTGTACTAAGTCTGGGTATATTTTGTAATTAATGAATAGTCCCAAATTGAAGCCAGTGTAGAATAAATATTTAAATACAGACTTTCAGAAAGGGTTTACAGGAGCATTCATGGATCAAACATTTTATTTTTCGAAAAATGTCCCTCTTGATAAAATTTTCTGCTTTTAAAATGAATATGACCCACAAAGAGATTGGAGGGTTTGCTTTTTAAGCATAATTTTTTCCAAGACTAAACCACCTTTTTTATTTTAAAGCAGAATTTGATTTAAGAAATTTATTTTGTTATACCGTTTGTAGTCGATAAAGATATTAATTTTATTGAATTCCACAATTATTCGATTAAAATATATTTTTATTTTTAAAATATAAAAAGCTTTGTCCACATTCGTTTACATATGTGTTAAATATGGAGAGGTTTTTTAAATAGCAAATTATAAAACTATTATTTATTACTATTTTACATTTTAAAAGGCTATTTTATTAGTAAAAATAATAATCAAGAATGTATTTTTTCCAAAAAATTATTTTTATCATTTTGTGTTCTTGTAAACCATCTCCATGTACGGTATGTGTAAAGGTTTAAAGAGAAGTAACCTAAGAGTGTAATTATAAATTATGAAATTAATTGCTTTGCTCTAAATTTTATTCTTACATTTCGCTTTACTTTTACTTGTAGTTAAAGTATTTAAATTCATGTTTTGGTTATATTTTAATGGGTGTTTTTAAATGCAAAACTTTGGCAAGAGTTTTTAATAGCCATAAGTTGACATTTTTTATTTTGTAGAAACAAAATGCATGTTATATAACAAATATTTAAACTTAAAACCTAATTTTTAAAGTCAAGACATTTTTTAAATAAATTAAAATTAATTTTTAATGGTAATTGAATAACTGGACACTAAATATAATTAAAAACATATAATTGGAAACAATTATTAATAAAGAGTGCTTAATATTTATGGTTATGTAGCAAAAAGTTATTATTTTTAAATAAAATACTAGATAAAAAAATAAGTTTTTTAAAAAACTCATATTTATTTTTTTAATTTTTAGTAATTCACATCCGATTGTTATATATTATTGATAAATACGGCTTGCTAATATTTGTAGATACTTACATCGAAAACAAATCCTAATACAGCATTTTTAACTCCTGTTACAACCTCAATTTTTCTTTTGTCCCTAAATGCATCATCATTATGTTCCTGTAAGATACGAATTTTTAAAACTTAATTAGTTAAAAGATGGCCTTACTGATATATTTGGTAAGCTAATAATACGAAGTTGATCCTTAAAAAAACATATTTTAATTGATAACTTCCTCGTTTTTAAGGTCGGTTAAAAAATGGAAATTTTAGGACGAAAAGGTGTGATGGGAAGGAAGAAGTATTATTAAGATGTTGTCTGATGAATGAATAAATAATTACCTAAAGAATATTTACTCTAAGTGCTAAATTATTAAAACATGAAGAATATGCAACATACATTATATATTTATGTAAATATATATATATATATATATATATATATATATATATATATATATATATATATATATATATATATATATATATATATATATATATATATATATATATATATTTAATTAAATCATTTTTTTAAATTGTTTTTTAGCTTTATAAAAGGTAATATTTTGTTTAATATTACAATAACTTTAAAAAATAAATAATAATAATTATAGAAATACATATGTAAAGCAAGTTTCCTCAATCACTTGTTGGTTATAGAGTAATAAGTATTTAAGAAATTCGAATATAGGAAATCAATTATTGATCGTTTAAACATTGTGTCATTCAAATTCCTTTTAAATTTTTTACTGGAGTGGCTCTGGAGGCTAGAAGAATAACGTCAAAAAACAATGGCTCTTGGTGCTATAAAAAGCTTATAAATATATTTGTTACAGTTTTAAACTATTAGCTATTTTAAGGTTTAGTCAACATGTATACTAGACTGGGCCAAAAAATCGACTACTTTTTTTTTTGAGAAATATATTGAAAAAATATTGTTTAAAATGACAAAAAAATATCTTGAAGGATTGAGCTCTATATTAATATTAATAGGTCTATCTAAAAGTTTTTATTTTATACAAAACTCACAAATTGTTGATTTACAAAAAAATTAACAACACACTTACTTAAAGAAAATTTAAAATCCCTACAAAAAGCTCTCTTCGTAAATTGTCAAATAAGTTATTTTCATGTAATCGGGCTTTGACATCTAAACTAGTTTTTTAATTTTGTTTTTGAGTTTGGATTTTTATAACTACTACAAATATTAATATTTAAATTAATCCAGTATATAGGGCGATTATTTTTAAGTCGGCAATATTGCTAACTATTTTATTATTGGAGATATAAAGTCGGTTAAATTAGCAAAGTGGTACCATTTTTCCGCTGATTAAGGTGCTGTCAACAAAAAAAATGAACATCGGGTTTTGGATTAATTGAACAAAATATACGTTTATAAATGAAACACCCTGTATATTATATCACTACTTAAAAGATCTATCAAAGACCATTAAAAAAGTCTTAATGTATTGTATTCAATTTTTAATAGCTTCGAAAATATTGTTATTCTCGGGAATTTGATAGTAGGTAAGCTGGCATTTTAATAATAATAATAATAATAATAATGTTTATTTATGATAATTAATTTACTTAACAATTATCCAATAACAGTTACAAATAGAATACATTTTTAATATTGAATTATTAAACATATAGTTTTAATTTATTAAATATGTGCAATTGTGATAGTTTTGTGGAAACTATTCAATATTTAAAACCATGTATACGAGTTTCAAATTTTTGGATAGTGTGATATCTTATTAAATAGATATCATGTTGATTGATTAATATTATAAGATGTGATTAAAGTAGAACAGTAAAAAGTAATTTTTAATGCAAAAAATGGACAAGCTTTATTACCTAACGATGCCAAAACGTGTATTTAAAATAATGTTTCAAAATTTAAAATGCTATTGCAAGGGTCAGGTCAGTACTGATAAACAACCATTAGTACTGAAATTAAATTAAATGTTCCAATTTCATTTCGGGTCATGGTTTCAATGTCCCAGGTTACTTAAAAACGATGTTCAACGTCTTATTAGGCAATTAAAAGTCGCTATCGAAAAATGTTGTCTGAATTAACAAATCTTAATCAATTTAAATATATAAGTAATTTAAACGTTATGTAATGTTAATGGTAGTTTCACTTTATACCATCTAGGCGAACAGAACGTTCAGACTTGCTTAGCTGCATTATCTTATTTGAAATTTTAGTGTTATATGCATAATCGACATATCTTTGCTTTATTTTATTTCTCATAGTCTATATTAATTTAAAAGTAAGTATCTATTAATGTACGTGCATACGCCTGCACCTGTGCAATTTGTGGTAAAATGTAAAATAATTTGTTTTATTTTTATTATTAATGCGAATACTAAAGAAAGAGAATGTGACAAAACTGTATTAAGTGGTATTTTTTCATTATTTTTATGATAAGATATGTTTACAAAATAATGTATCAATTGCAATACTAAGGATGTGTAAAATTATATTAATATATAGTCAATAACTTAAACAAAATGTCTATTAAAAATAAAAGCTAAAAGCATTACTCTTGCATATTATGTCATTTTAAATGTACCGGATGATCACGCATAATGTTCACCCCTTTTTTTTGCACTACAAGCTTTTTGAAAATATATGGATGTAGGGTTTTTGCAGGGCTCGATAAATGTTCTTTAAATTTATTATTATACAGAGTAGATCAAAAGTATAGAAATTTTAAATGACAAACACCCTATATATTGGGGTATATTTACATTCTCTGTTCAATTCTAAACATTTATCATATCATATACCATATGTTTAAAATAAAACGATTTCGAAATATCTGTATTTGAAATAATAAAAAAAAACATTTGAAAAGAGAAAAGGAATGCATTAGCATTTATTTATAAAATTACCAAAATTAAAAAATAACTCAAACTACTTTTAAATGTTAAATTGTTGAATGGGACCTTCACCTTGTTAAATATATTTGGCTTCAATTCGCTGAAGTTTGTTTATCGCGTTTTTTTATTATTCCAAATACAGATATTTCGAAATCGTTTGATTTTAGACATATGATATGAGAAATGTTTAGAAATAAAGGGAGAATGGAAATATACCCTAATATATAGGGTGTCCCATTTAAAAAATGTATACTCTTTGATCTACCCTGTATAATAATAAATTTAGAGAACATATTCAAAGCCCTCAAAAACTATTAAAAAACCCTACATCCTGTTATGCAAATAATAAGTAATTAAAGGAGGTGGACATTATGCGTTATCACCCGGTACAAAGAAGTAACAAATTTATATTTTAAAACGGATATTTATTAAATATTCCTAGAAGTTAGGAAAACCAGAAATTAAACATTATTTTTTAGGTTTGGTTCAGGATGACTAAAATAAACTTTATTTCTTAGCAAAATTTTTTGTAAAGGAAAGACCACCCATGTTCAGTGTTAATACGTAAAAAAATCTTGACAGTCATATTTTAGGTACATAGATTTGTACATATGATTATTTATTAGGAATAAAAATGAAAATATCTCTAACATATAGGTATTTTCATGATTCATGACACAAGCATCTTCAATATATTAGTAAACTATTAGTAAAACACATTATTTTGACATTCCCAAATATCTTTTCATAATCGCTCATAATTATTTATTATATATTTATTATTATAAATTACACACACTAAATAGATAAATTACAAAATAAAAATAGTAGGGCCATGGTCGAATAATTTTTATATTTAATATTCTATTCAGTCTCTATTAATTGTACTAATGCCATTTATACAATATTTATTATCAACAACCTAAGAAAAAAAAACTAAATATTATTAACTTACCTTAAATTTCAGCTTATTTTAATAGCTTGTTTTATGGTTGTAAATTAAAAAAAAATCTGCCGAAATAAACATTGTAAACCCATCGCAAGGATAAAGGGCAGTCTAAACATTTTTAAGTGTATGTAACACAAGTAATAATTACTGCTTAGGTGATTATAAAATGGTATATTTTGATTATTTAAATCATGATTGTACGAATCTACATAACTAATAAATAAATTAAGCAAGACTGTACCCCAGTGTCAACTATCCAAGTAGTCCGTACAATATTATAAATAATTAAGAATTATTATTATAGGCAAAACTATCTCTTATACAGTACAGTCTTCCAGGTAGTGTTCTTTCTTAGGGAAACAGTCTCCCAGATAGTGGTTACAGAAGAAAATATACAGGGTCATCCAAATTAGGTATCCGCCATTAAAAACTTTATTATGAGCAACAATGAATTGTTTAAATTAGCATACTAGTAGCATCTTTAACGTTTTTGAGAATTAAGATAAGGAAAAACAATTTACAATCCTGTTTTTGAGTAACAAAGTCATATCATTTTATTACCATTTAAAAGATCTATCAAAGAGATTTAAAATAGTTTACAGGTAATGCCCAATTTTTGGTTGTTTCGAGATTTTTGCCATCCTCAGAAGTTTCATAGTAAACTAGCATTTTTAAAAGCTTGTATATTGTATTAGTATTATAAAAGTATTTTAAAGAGATTTAAGAAAATACTATATTCAATATGTCTATCTCTTATACTTTTGAAAATATGGTCGGCCAAATCTAAAAAATAGTAGATGGAATCTTTATTTTATTGCCGGCACTAAGCTTAGTGTTGATAGTATAGAGCTGTAAATAATTATAATACAATTTTAACATACACATTTTTTAAATAATATACATAACAACTCTTTATTAAAGAATAATTTTTAAATGCACATTTAATTTCGTCGAAATGGACTTTTTTTTCAAAAATGTATCTTAAAATATAAGAAACATAAACGTTACCTTCTCTAAATGCCGCGTGTCTTCGGAAGTTCTTACCAAATGGGAAACTTTTAAATATTACCTCTATCGTAAAAGTACCTCCTAACAAAGCCTGCTTGGTAATAAAAAACATTTCCACAAATATATTTGTATGTTAGATGTACGGAGTGACTTTTATAAGGGCCTGGTTTTAAATTTGGAAAAGACATCAACAATATTTTCGAAAGTAATACTCCTAACAATTTGGGTTAAAAAGATTTATATCCAGAGCGACCACGAGAAAAAAATGAAACTTTTATTTGAAATCGTCAAACATCATGAGAGTTATCGATCTCAAAGCACAAACCGTTGTTTTTATAAAAGCCTACACGTCCACAGGAAAAGATATTAACAAGTTCATTAGTCAGGCTTCTAATCAGTATTAGTTATGTAAGTAAAAACATTTTTTCCTAAAAAAATAAATTTTAAGCCAGGTTTCCAACTTTTTTCTATAAATATTTTTCTTCCGGGTGGGAAAAGTACCGTTTTTCCTTCTCTTATGGGGGAGAAAATGTCTATTTTTGATCATGGTAATAGAAAAACATTTTTTTGCTCTTATTGTCGATATATGTCCCAAACAATAAAATTTTAAATCTTTCATGTCGAAAATTCGTTTCTTTCCCAGATATCAAAAAATTTTATTGGACGTTTTTGTTCGTAATGATAAATTAGGTTATTAGGAGTGACCTTTAAATATACAGAACAAGTCATAAAAGGGTTGTGGAAACTTTATTTTGGAATTTCAAAATTTGATCGTACATGATCGACTCGGTGGGGACAAAAAGGCCTCCAAATATTTAGAAAAATCGGAGACAAAACATGTTTTACCCATTCATTATAGCTGTAATAAATGAGGTCAGGAAATAATATGTTTTTTTATTTTTGCATAAAAAGTATGTAGATAACAAACAAATCATTAAAAACATTTTTGGTATTTATACGAAATCATTCGCCATTATTTAAATTTGGGTCTTTTTGACGCCATCCTTTACATACATTCAACTCAAGGTTAGTTTATATTATTTATAAGGTTGCGACACATCTTCAACTTTTAGGCGGCTCGAGGACGGGGACGCAAGGAAGGGCCCTCCACGGAGAAAAGTTGGCAAGACTGGGTAAAATCAAAGCTGATGATCAATCCAGTGGCGTCTAGAAATTTGCGCATTTCATTTTGCATTGTTTTGAAAGTAATATTTTTGTTGAAAGATGTAATTCCAAATGTTTTTTATTTAAAGTAAAATAATTTACAACTTAAGAATAATTTAAAACTGTTGTGTAAACGGTTGTTCTACTAATATAATAAACTGTATACCTCCGGCACTAAACAACATGGCCGAAAAATGGAAGATGTGACGTCATAACACGTCAAAGCAATATGGCCGAATGTCGCGACCCTATGTATATAGACCGACTTTGCATTCAACTTACAAATATTTTAGTGAAAATTTGTTTTTCTACCAAGCAGGACTTTTTTGAAAAGGGACATTTTTATTCGTAAAGTTAATAACTAAAAAGCTTTCATTTGATCCAAAGACATGCTGTATCGGACTACAACGCTCCTGAAGGTTCAGTGCATTGTTAAAAGTAATTTTTCTACTTTTCTCTTGCATTATCGTGAATGCATTTTGGTATTCGATTCTGATTAACCACAATTTGAAGGTTATTACTTTCCAGTTTCAAGAACATTTACACGATTGTTGTTACTATCTAAAGTAATTAAAATAGATAAAATGTGTGCATGTTGGCGTTAACCAACAAGAATTACGTAACAAAATTATGCACAAATTAGTTTAGAATTTATAAGATTTTGAATTCGGTATTACGCTGGTCGTGAGCGTTTTATACCTAAGTTTATTATGTTGGGTACCCGTAATTTTAATTTGTTGTTGAATATTTCAATAATTAAAATATTTTTGCACTAGTACCCTGTACTACAATATACAATATTTAAGAAGAAAAATAATGGAATTTTTTTAAGCTAGAAAACTTCCATATAACACTTTTTAAACCTTTTTGGGGGTTTCGTTTTGACGATTCTACTACGAATATTCATAGTGTATATATGGAAGCGGCGCTCTAACCCAGCCTGTCGATGTCAAATGTTTCGGATGTCGGACTAGACGAACGTGTCACTTTTTTGTAGGACAAGTTTACTAAAATGTTAAACAGGCAATTTTTCAACAATATGCCAAAAATGGTAAGGGTAAACTTCCCTAAAAGGTTTTAAAAGATTCTTATCATAAAGTCCACTTTATTACTGGCCCAGGAACTAAATATCAAGAGGAAATGAATTGTGTCCTTAAGCCGGAAAAAGAATTTAAAATAGGTTTTTAAAATTGTATAGAAAGCTATTTAATAAATACCGTTGTTATATTCGCCAGCCGAAAATCATAAATGCTAACAAAAGAAAGTAAAAGTGAAGAGAAGATATAGTTGTATAATCCATTACATCGTTTTGTTTAACTACCTACTCATTTATCGTTGATAATTTGCTAAAATTTGATTGTGTAATAAGTGTACTACTTTAAGATTTCTGAGCTTGATTATACAGTGACCACTAGAAATGTTAAATCATAGGGAAAACTTTTTCATTTCTGATTTTAAAAAAATATATGTTTTTAATAAAAATCTTACAAAACCGTGAACAAAAATTTAAATAAACCACAGTGCATACGAGGTAGGTGCAAATTACCGAATATGATACAAGAGAAAACTACATTTATTTTTGAATTTGGAGAAAAATATTATTTGGATCATTTGTTAAGAAATATAAATTATGTAATATTTTTAAAACAGAACATTCTATTTAAAGATTGGGAAAAAACTTACTTTTCCAACTTTTCCCGTATAGAGATTAGATCGAACTAAATTAACTGCCGTAAATTATCCTCATTGCCCTTAAATTTCGAAAATAATATGTCAAAGCTATGTTAATCTTAAACCATTTAAAAAGTATTTTTTTGTGGTTTAATAAGGCTAAAATTTAAAAGTTTCTTAATGATCCACATCGTTTTTACCTTATAAAAAACGTCTTCAGTTTTTAAAAATATAAATTTATTTTATGTTTCATTACAATGTTAAAAAAATTAAACTTTAAGGTAATAGGAAAAAAGTTCACAGAAGGTTAAGAAAATATTTTAGGATTAATATAAATAATTAACAAAGATATAATAATGAATTTAAAAAGTAAGGATGTTTTTTATAAGCAAAAATAATCTAGAACATTAAAGGAGCTTTTGAATTTTAGCCACTATTTAAACCACAAAAATCCAAAAATTTACGTTTGATTTTTGGAGGGATCTAAATGTGCCTAAATGCTTAAATGCAGTTAATTTAGTTCGATCTAATTTCTATACGGAATAAACTAAAAAAAAAAATCAATTTTCTTATTAGGAGATTCTGCTTTTAAAATATGACATAACATTTAATTATAAACAAGTTTTCTAAATAATATTTTTCTTCATGTGCAAAAATAAAGGTAGTTTTCTCTTGTATCATATTCGTTAATTTGCACCTACCTCGTATGCGCTGTGGTTTATTTAAATTTTGTTCAGTGTGTTTTGGTTTATGCAAAGATTTATTTTTTAAAATATTTTTTTGAGAAATCCAAAATGAAAAAGTTTTCCATATGGTTCAACATTTCCGGCGGTCAATGTATGAATCTTTAAAGCAAAGTCGTTATTATGAAAAATCCTTGAGAAAATGAAAAAAATTTTAGAAGTATTGGGTTATTGATAATAGTTTGTTTATTTATTATAAAATGTGTCGAAATTCGATGTCTAGCGTTATGGAATTCCTAATAAATTAAAGCTTATGTGCATATCTAGGGACATGTATTTACTTTCTGGAGATACCCGTTTTAAAACTTTTTTCAACACTTTTTAAATTTATAAATCATTGTGACTAACCACTTATCTTTACGTAGGCTATTAAAAAAATATAATAATAGTTTTACTAGATGCTTTTATTAGGAATTCTGCTTTGGTTAAAAAGTTATCCAGGACTTTAATGGCTAGCTAAATATTTAAATTTCAAAGACTACGACACATTACAGCCTTGTGTTACAAAAAAATTGTAAGAAATATTTAAAAACTCTTTCTATAAATTTTTTCTTGCATCTATGTCTTTTTGCTGACTGGGAATTGAGCCCAGGTTATTCGAGTGAAGGACAGAGCTATATAATAAATTTGTACTAAAAATAAAAAAGCAACAGAAACAGGTACATACGACGAGAATAAAATCAATGCTTTTTTAATATTACATGTTACTCCTTGTATTTACAATAATCAAGATATCGCTAAGTATGCCAAAGGTGTTAAAATAAACAATAATAATAAACATATTTTTAATTGTGTGGTTTGCATTGGGTTGGACTTGTGAAATAAGTAATTAATTTGTCCAGAAGATTAAATAATGATAAGACATATTTTTTCTTCTGTCTGATTTATACTAAAATATGCGCATCAGGGTGTTTGATTAATTAATTTTAGTTTATCTAAATACTCAGCATTAGGCAAAGGTAACCAAGTTTTATTAACATTAACGGAAATTTATATTTTCCTTTTTTTTAAATACTAGAAGCCTTTCAGTTTCTAAGTAATATTACAAACATGTTGCCGAACTTTTTATTCATGTACACATTAAGGGTAGAACATGTTAAAAAAGCTTTGATTTAACATGCACTGTAATTTTAAATTGTTTTCAATATACCATGTTTATTTTGTTTTCTGAACCCTGTGACATTTTCCTTTTGGGTCAAAGGCGAGAACCATACTACATGGCAGCCATAAAATATTTATATTCCTTATAGTCTTAAGTAGCTATTATTACTCAATAGAAAACTTTAATTTACGATAAATAAATTTTAAAACGGTCTCTTCTTGTAAAAATATAAGTAGAAATGCTTAAAGGCTTTTTATTTTCTGCATTAAGTATTATTAGTCAATTGGAAAATGCCCCTTTTTCCGTGGTTTTAATCTTAATGACTCTAGTAATATATTATTTAAAATAATTATAAACTGTGTTTTTAATAAAGTGTTCATTTATTATTGTTGTATTTATATATCATTGCTTTCTAAAAGTACTAAAAGCGGGAATTTACAATATTAGAATTGAAAAAGCAAAATTAACCAAAGTAAATAACCATTAAAATACCTCGAAAATTAGGATCTGGACTCTTTAGTATATATGTTACCCCGAATATGTGTAATTTCTGATTAAATGTATTTTGCAAAATTAAAATTTTGCTTAATTCGTGAAATAAACTATTCTGTCACATTGAGGGGTCATGGTTAGTTAAATCTTCTTTTAATAAAGCAAATAAAAAAAGGTTTAACTAATCAGAACTAACCATGACCACCCCAATGTGACAGTTTCATTTACTCCCTATTTTACAAATTAAGCAAAATTTTGCGCAATAGATAAAATCGGCAATTATACAAATTCGGCGTAACAAATATACCAAATTATCAATAAAATACAAAACATTGATGTTGAGTATTGCCTGGCTTTAAATAAATAAAGATCGAATTATCAATTGTCGAAAAACGAATAATTGGGATTCTTTCACCAAGGCATATTCAATCCCAATTTTAAAGCAGCTTTTAAGCAAAATGCCTCTTATGATACTGTTATATCAATGTAAAATACTAAGATAGCTTCTTTAATAAAAAGAAGTTATAATCTGTGTAAACTAGCCAGTGAAAGAAACAATTTTGAAAATTCATTGTAAATGACCCTATATTTTAAAATAATTTATGTTTTCAGGGTGGTACAGAATGTTGGTGCAAAACCTTAAGGGCATATTTTACATTGGAAAATATAAGAAAGCCAATATAAAAATGTGTCGACAAATTTTTCGTTTTCAAGTTTAACACCCTGTGCTAAACTTTTCAAAACACTAAAAATTTCGAAAACACTTATTTTAGTAAAACATGTTGGACTGGACTGGATATAAACCTAATTTAAATAAGTAATTCATTTTTGTTATTACATAATTGCTAATAAAAGAAATATATAAAAGCCTATTTTTAAAAGAAAAAGTTTTCGCAATGCTTCTATTGTAGTCTAAAAGTATGCAATAGAGTGGATTTTATTTTTGTACTCTTAAACTAAAGAAGATAAGAAAAAAAGAGACATACAAAGCAAAGTTTTTATTTGTTTAATCTTAGGAAAGGACAAACATTTTACACACATTTACACAATCAGTGGCGTACCATTTTTATTACAACTTTTCCTTCAGTTGCCGCTCAAGACGCCACTGGACTTTAAATGTGATTAAGTTAGTAATAAATGACTCTCCCCAAAAGCCATAAATTACATTGCCATATAAAAACAAAATTGGTTAAAGGATATATAGGATATTAAAAAAACGTTTATATGAATGAACTTTTGCTCATATTTGCAATAGTAGAACTTGCCCTTAATTTTCGTAACAACATTTTGTAACACCCTGTATATAATAATGGGCTGGTCTTTAAAATATCTACATAGCTGCAATCGCAATTTCACCATCCTAATTAATGGCACAGTAATAACTATAATTAATTACAAAAAAGCAGTCCAAACACTATTTCCAAATTTATCATATACATAACTAATTTAAGATAATCAGATGTTGCTTTATATACCATTAAATTGGTAAGTAGTAAATAAAAATTAAGGTCAATCACACAATTAAAAATGAGAATACCTTTTAAACTCGATGCGACAAGAGGTTACTTTCCTAATCGAATATTGATGTTTCCGAAGTAGCAATAGCTAGTCAAAGCACGAAAAAGCAAAACATCTTTTAGAACACACAATTTTTAGGTTAGCATTTAAATTATTACATAATATAAAATGTAAACATAAAAGAAATATGTTATATAAATGAGGTTAGGCAAAAGAAAATCGAAAGATCCTTTGAAAACCTATTAAAGGTTACTCATCATTTTTCAAAAAATAACTTTAAAGTCTAGACTATACGTACATGAGAGCTATGGGGATCTATACTGGGGTTGGCTTCTCTCTTTACCAAGCTCCTACATTCTGTTTCTGAAATAACGACTAGAAGACACAACAGTGCTGCAGATGACCATAAAACTTGCTTCATCTTTCTAAAACGAAAAAGAAATAGAAAGTTAGTGTATTCTTAAAAGTAGAGTAAGATATTGAAAAAAATGTAAGTTAACAAAAAGATCTGCCCTTAAAAATAATACACAAAGTGTAAAAATTTATTTTAAAACTGGAATTGCATATAATACATACGTGAAGCGTGGACTTAAACAATTTATGTGCATATAAACGTAAACTAAGACATATTTGTAGAGTAATAAAAAGACAAACCAGTATTTAGAAAGTAAAAGTGATTCGAGGTTAAAATACTATAATAAACACACGTTACAATTTTTAATGCTAATTTTACCACAGTTACTTTATCTGAATGTGTTTTTTCTATATAATGATCTTCCCATATAAGATTTTAAGTATTACTATAATAATTCTTATTTAAACATAATATAAATAATTAAATGAAAACAATTGACAATCCTAAGGCTGCCCATTTGAGAGCTTATTACGAATGCAGTGATACGAGCTAAACAAAAAAAAATTAAACACTTAACCAACGATTATAAAAATAAATGATTGTAAAACAAAACGTTTTTACTTACTAATTTAAATTAAAATAATTTAATTTATAACTAAAATAATAAAAATAAATGTAAAAAATATATAAAAATATATGAAGGCTGCACCGGTAGGCACTAAACAATTGTTATAGGCTAGGTATACTTAAGGGCATTCAAAGTTACCCCCAAATGGCCAGCTGTCAAACTGATACCTAACAAATCAACTTTCAACATGTACCACTACCACTTGTTTATAATTGATGGTGGGATAAGAATATTCAAATATGGCGCGAAAAAAGATAAACAATGCACCTACTAATTAAAAAAAATTGTAAAAATCGGTCTTACACTATACGGTGTTGAGCCTTAACTAGTGAATGCGGCGTAACGATAAAGAGCTTCTTATTTCAAAGACCGTATGTAGGTCGGAGGTATTCGAGAGAACTGGCGAGCTACGGCGACTGAATGCACCAACGAGGTCAAGAGTACCATTTGGGGATGAATAATATTAAAAAGGGGTACATCATTTATTTCAAAATACTTTTTTTTGGTCATCTTTACTGGTGAGATATTTTATTTTATTTAAAAATTGATACATGGGACCCACACCAAATAAATGTATATTAGATGCTATTGGCCTAAATAGGAGCACTTTAGTAAAGAAAATTTTAATTTTCGAAAAAAAATATTTTTAGGGGGAGGAAGATCTCCCAGAAAAAAAAATCAAAAGCGAATCCTCTTTGTGTGTTTTATTCGTAAATAAAATATATTTTTTCTAATTAAAGGTGTCTAAAAGTCTTGCAGAATCAAAGTGTAAAGTAAAAAAAAACAACATAGTTTTCATAGATAATTTTTTTATTCTTTAGAATTTGTTGATAAAATTTGATTAAAGCCACGAAAAGCATACACATTTCAAAACAAATATATATTCTTTATCAAAGTGTTTTTTCGATGCCGATAGCATCTGGTAAATTATATTTGGTGTGTGTTTCATATTTCAGTTTTTACATTAAAAGAAATTAAAAATCCTTGTTCCTCCGGGGTGTTGTTTATCGTTTGATATGGTAAGAAGAATATTTTAGAATTAAGTAAAAATGGAATTCTCAGGAATATAAAAGTTATTAGTGTGAATAAATTATAACAATACTGGATTGTGTTTAAAATATCGTAAAGGCAGTTGCACTATAATTTATAACTTACAGTTATAAATTTATAGGGTGTCACAAAATGTTAACAAGATTTAGGGAGAGATTCTACCATTGAAAATAATACATACCCCGCCAAAATTATCACATATGCTCGATTTGCTCCGTAAGCTTCAACAGGAAAATGCTTTAATTTAAATGGCCATATCTCTTTTAATATTTGGGTTATTAGGAAAATTTAAAAAAGAAAATGTTAAAGAAAGGTGTGGCTACAACTTTGGCGTAACCTTTGTTATTTACTGTTATACCTACAGGGTAATTAAAAGTTTTTGGCAAAAATAAATAATTTTTAATCGTCTTGTGTAATATGCTATTAAAAGGCAGTAATTTTATTTGCGAATAAATTAAACCCTTACTTATTTTTAATGTTTTATTATCACAAATTTGTTAACTCTCTTTTAGCAGCATCATACAGAGAGATTTTTTTCAAAAGCTTTAAATCACCCTGTAAGATGTATTGTTAACAGTAAATAACAACGGTTACAACAAAGTTATAGTTTTATCTTTCTTTAACATTCTTTTTTATTATCCTAATAACCTAATTATTTATAGAGATATGGTCATTTAAATTAAAGCATGTTTGTATTAAAGCTTATGGAGAAAATCGAGCATATGCGATAATTTTGGCGGGGTGTGTATAAATTTTCTTTGTCGTTGTAACAGTGGCGTAGCCAGGTTTTAGGGTCGTGGGGCAAAGGCCTTTTGTGGTGCCTGTATATTTTTAAAAATGAAGTTTTAAGTATCTTCTAAAAACTCAAGATTTCAATGTTAGGTAAAGGAAAAATACATACATACATCATATAGGGCATTTTTTAAATATTTCAAGAGAGTGTCTATTAACATCCTAAACGACTAAGAATTTAAATAACACAGTGTAAAAGTTGAAAGAAACAAAAATTTGCTCTACTCTAATAAGCTTTAGTAGCTTAGCAAAAAAAGGTCTTCCAACTTACAGACAATACTTTTTCTAATAACCCTTAAAATAATTTGTAACCTTTCTGGGTTAGGGGAGTAATTCTTGCAAGTGGTAAAAGGCTAAGTACAAACATACTGTGAGTGTCTTAAGCAACTTTCTTTCTTATTTTTAACGCTGTTATACATGTAGTCATTGCCTAAAAAATAATTTATTAAAATTCAACGCCTAAAAAAAATACAACTAGTGGTACATTTATCTTATTGTTCTGGTTAGTAAGATAAATACAGATTAAATTTGTAACTAGACCCCTCAATTATTTAAATTGTTTTATTAAAGATTTACTTTTTGACCTGAAGTACTATTGAGGTATTCGATTTTGATGTTCTTGTATGATATGATACCAAAAAATCTAACATACTTTTTGTTTTTGGAACTGGATGGCAAAACCAAACTTAAGGTATTTAAAGTATTTCTAAACAAATTCCAAAAAAATCAAGAGGGGATTTTTTGTTCAAAATAAAGGGTAGTTTTCTTACTAACCATTAGGGAGATATCGTAAAAAATAAAATAAAAAAACGTCTTTGTTAAAAAAAAACAAAAAACCCTAAGGTGTATTAAATTTTAAGTAGCGAGTAATGTTAAACAAATAAATGTTACAGTTACCTTAATAGGTGACAGAAAATAAATATATATATTTTTTTATATATATTAAATAAAGTTTCTTGTCCTGCCACGTTAAAATTTACATTTTTTTTTATTTGAAATTTGTAAGTTTCTAATAAAAATACAAGAGTTAAAAAAGTTTTTAAATTAATCAGATTATCCAAATTTATATTTTTCGAGGTCATTGGACAAGCCTCTTTAAATATGTACCCCAGAAGCATTTGGGCTAAAGTTCACTTCTTTAGGCAATGTGTTTTATTATTTTCTTTATTATTTTATATTATTAAGTTTAAAGGTATTAGTTCACATTGAAATTTTAAGATTTAAGGATTTTCGCTGTCCTGTAAAATTTTAAAAAGTGGCCCAAATGCTTCTAAAGTAAAGTTTTCGCCACGGCGTCACCACTTCTGTCTCACTTTCAATTATTCTCTTTTTTGTTGCTTGCACACGATGTAAACGACGCGTTTAGACAGCGATAGATGATTGCCGTCTTTATTTGTATGACGCTTGTGGCATCTTTGTAACTGGTTTTTAGTCTGCAGGAATTAGGTTAGGAAAAACAACGCGAGAATTCTATTTCCACCACTCACATTACACAGGTCAACACGATTTCTGGGTCTAACTTCTACATATTAAATTTTAGTTTCTCCTACGACAACACTAAGAAAAATATGTAATTTTTTTTTATTAAAGTTTGCTTTTGTAGAAATTAGAGCAGTTTTTCAAGTTTTTGGCAAAAATCAATGATTTTCATACGGGGCGTTATTTAATTGATGGCTAAAGATACGGGATATATAATTCCTTGACTAGTTTTAGGCAAAAAAAGTTCAAATGGACATATATATCCTAAACCTCTTAACTTTTAAGTTATAAGGTAGTAAAATTTTAAGTCTAAAATGGTTTTCTCATCATAACTTCACAACTGTTTCAGATATTTACATGAAATTCGACGTGAACCTACTAAACCTACAAAGCACCAATAGGATTTTTTTAATGTAAAAGATTTTTAATTATTTCTACCAGTGGCGTCCGAATGAGATGTATACTGCAGATTTAAAAAATATATTTTACGACACTGCTTTTTTTATAAAAATCATTTTTAAAATATGTTTTTGTTTCCAACAAAATTAACCTCTTGATTTTTTTTCTCCAATACACCATTTTCGCACAAAAAATAAAATTCTGTTTTCAGGCATTTGTGGTATATGACGAAATTATTTTAAACTATAGTATGCTGGTGCCCTATTTTTAGTTTTTTTTACGCAAAAATGAAATATCGAAGGAAAAAAAGTCAAGAAGTCCAATTTGTTACAAAATAAATGATGATTTAAAACATATATTTTTTTAAAGCAGTATCGAGACATATATTTTTTAAAATTATATTTTTTAATGTTTGTATGAACTCTCTTATATTAAATATACTTAAAAACGTGAATCAGACAAAAGCAAACTTTAGAAACCAGTTTTATTCTTTAATTATTTTCTTCAAAAAAAAAAAAATCGCCACGCTGTAAATTTTCAAAATGAGTTTTATTTGTAGCCCTCTGTTTCTTTTATAGTAACGTCATTCTCAAATTGTCAGATTAGTGTAATATACATTGTTTCAGCATGTAATTAACTCACCCTATCTTAATCTGACGCTCTCGACAATTTCTGATGGACATATTTTCGCTTTTTATGATCGGCTCTGGTATACGGGGCTTATATTTGGTGGAGATACTTAACCGGGTACGAGGTATCCTCCAGTTTAATAATCGGCCGTGCTGTAGTAAAACCCGAAATCCCCTCTTGGGCTTCCCTACCAAAAGTTTGAATAAACTTATGTCCTAAATGTTTTACGTTTTGACATAAAGGGGTGATAAAAGTTTTTTATCGCCCTGATCTCAAAACGTTAAACATTTGGGATATAGATTCTTCGGAATTTTGTTGCTAATATAACCTAAGCATTAATTAAACCAACGCCATTTTTAATAAAAATAAATAAATGACTATAAATTTATAACTTGACACCCGGTAAATTTTAAATTTTTAAAATTAATAATCTAAAATTAAAGAATAAATGATTTTATAATAAACGGGAAACCTAATTAAAAACGAATTAGGTGTTTTTTTATGTTACTTTTTTATGTGCCGCTACTGCCTTATTATTGCTTATAATGCAATTTTTTAAGATAACATATTTCGAATTATAGTAAACACGTTAATTATGAATGTTAATAAATTATATAAACTAATTAATACCAAAAATAAGAAAGAACTGTCCGAAATTGGTGGTCAAGTACAAACTTAATTATACCTACCTATGTTTTTAATAATAAGGAACAATAAATTTTGTTAATGCGATTAAGTATTTTTTCTAATTGGGTTAGGTAAATTAATTACACACACCTAACAGGTGGGGCCAAACTATTCCACGGTGCCTAAAGAAGTTCTTAAAAAATACCACATTTTTTTAAACTGATAATATTTAAGTAACTAACCTTGAAAAAGTAGATCAAAATCCTTGATATATGGTATTAAAAAAACACTCTTATTTTCTTGTTTTGAAAATTATTTTGTCAATTTGGTTTTTGCGTTAGATAGTAAAATCCATTAAAAAGAACACTTTGTATAGGATGTCAGCACAAAAAAGATGAGCTTTGGGTTTAAATATTCATTGATTCTACTACAGCTTTGGGCTATAACCACTAAGCTTAGTGTCGTAGATAGAATAAAATTTATATTACAGTTTTTTAGATTTGAATGGCTATATTTTCAAAATCATAAGAAACAAGCTTATGAAATTCCGTTTAAGGGCGAAAAATAACTAAAAAAATGTATCTATCCTTCAGATAGTGGATTCAGAGATTATAGAAAAGAGTTAAAGGACATAAAATTGAAAACTCGTTTAAAATCATTTCGACTCTCCATTTTTTGGACTATCAGATTGTTTCCGGGCCCGTATTCTTGATTTTGAGAGTAAGTGACACTCCCTCAGCTTTTCTACTCCCCGATTTTCTATCGATTTCCAATGACAGTATTTTTGAACGGGCTTGATAGAAAGGAGAATGAAAATTATGAGGAAGTGTTGCCAAATGTATATGTATATGTTTAATTTGGGGCAATGAAAATAAAGATAATTTTGACAGTGAAGAACTAACCAAAGATATTTTGTTTGGCAGTTTGGGACCGAAATTTTGTAGAGTAAACGAACATTTAACTTTTCTAGTGCTTAGTATTTTATTAACGTTTAATTCTATATCATAGAGACAAAAATCTCTAAAAACACAAGCGTATCGAGAGGGGGGCGGCCCGCCCTGGGCGCCAGTTAGAAAGGGCTCCAAAAATGGGGGTCCTCATACAAAAAAACGTACATATTAGGGTTAAGGAGCGTGGTTTTGAAGGTAGAGACCTTTTTTGATAGTAAAATACAGGAGAGGAGGGCCCTAATATTAAGAATTCTGGGATGATGAGCTTTATTTTCTTTTTTTTTGGTTTACAATTTTTTTACAAGGAGAATGAAGGGGGCTTTAACCTGATGCAGTTCACGAAAATCCCCAAATGTACCAGGGATTATGGATTCAATCTTTTTTATTAGGTTTCTAAAACTATTTATGACATTAAACATACAACCACAGTATTGTTTTTTTGGTAAAAAGTAGATATCTGCTTACATTTGTAGTCATTGAAAGTGCCGAAGCCGTGGTTGTGGTTGCATAAAGATCAGTACCTCTACCAATTTGTACACCAAATTTTTTGGGCCAGTCTAAACATCTTTACAAATTTTTGATCTGAAACTGTAAAGGGATGTCTTTGAACAAGAATGTCTATCCTAATATGCCACTTCTCCACCGCCTCCACTACATTTTTAATAATTATGTCGTTCCAATATATTAAGTGATTAATATTAATTTTTTACAATCAAAATAAAAAAATTAAAATACTAAGTATATGTATTAATAAAAATCTTCACAGGATAGTCAACGCCTAAAGCTTAAGTTTATAGGTTATGTAAACCTATTTTCTTCTGATTTTTCGACTTTCTCTGTCAAAAGAAATCATTTGCTTCCAAAGGAAATTGATTCCTATCACTTTTTGATAGAATTGGCTTCAAGAATACAGGATTTCTTGGCCACTTCCATTTTTACCACTTTCTTTCATAATTTCTACACCTTAAAACTCGAGAATACGAACCCTGCTGGAGTAGTTTTTAAATATGTTTGAGCTAGAAAAATGTTTGGGCGATTTGAATGTCTACATTGTCTACTGCATAATGTTTTAAAAGAAAAACTATACAGGGATTTCAATGCTAAGACGGCAATATAGCTAACTTTCTTACCATACGGCTGTGGTTAAATAAGCAAATAATTATGTGTATTTTTAATGTTACTTAACATGGTTACGTCGAAAAAACAGTATTTTGGGTCACGTGGGATTTTATTTTATCTTTCGACTCTACGTAAAATTTTAGTAAATTTTGTTTATCATTTATTACTAAGAAATTAGCAGTTTTTACCCATAAACGGTTAAAAAATGCTATCTATAAAATACTAATCATGTTGGCATTCTTCCTAGGTAATCTAGGTATTCAATTATTCTTCTAATTCAATTTTACTTAAGTCGTATTTCTTATGATAAGAAAGTTATCATTGGTGCCGATTTAACTTTAAACACCCGGTTTACCTCTAGCGATATACCGATTGAGCTAAATAACATAACACATAGGCAGTGTGGCGAAAAGAGATAATCTAACTAAATACCGGCATGTATGCATGCATGACTAATAGTGTTTGTTTTGTTATTCTATTACTGGCTGATATATCAAAACTGCTTGCTCATATAATATGTATGTACAGCTTTTATATGTTAATTTTAAGTAAATGTATTTAAACAAAATTTTGTATAGATTTAAATGTTAAAAAAATGTATATACAATTTTTTAAAAGTAATTGGTCTTGTAGGTATGACCTCTCTAGGTTTAATTTACTAATGCTTGTATTTCAAGTTGTTTGCTTAAACAAAAACCAATACGATATTTGGAGCATAAACTAAAGCCCCGTCCAGACTTGCAACAATTCGCGCAGCATCCGTCCAAACTAACCAACCTGTTTGCGCACTCCTTTACCGCCAAAACGCGACAAGCTTTGTATCACCGGCGAACGATTCGCCAAGCCCTTACAACGACGTAAATTCCGTCCACGTCCACGTCTGCGCTATATGGCGGAATATGCGACGTGGAGCGACACGGGGGCTTGTTGCAAGTCTAAACGCGGCTTAAGTTGATTGCGAGCTATCATTTTAGTAATAATTCAAATGATGTGTTCCGCTAGAGGGCTCTTTATCTATAAAAAATGATAGGTAATCTATTTTTTAGTAAGGTTTCTAAAAGACCAAGGCGCTTTTTATTTAACCTTAAAATGTAACGGTTTACACGTAAATCATCTTTAAACATAAAATCGTAAATTATTTTTTTTGTTTGATTACCACTAGCTACCAATGTTACAATTAAAAAAAAATATATTCACTTCTTTTCTTGGGACACCATATACCAAAATATTAAGACATGCAGTTGTGGAAACCATACAACTTTTGTAAAAAGCTTTTTGTCTTATCTCATTAAACAACATAAAAAGATAAGATTTTTGTTAGAGCAAATGTCGTTTACACAAATATTAAAAAAAAAACGTCTAGTCCACTAAGCTGCTTTGTGGAAAAGAGAATAAAATAAATAAATCTATACTAATATTATAAAGAGGTAAAGTTTGTAACTTTGTTTATTTGTAAGGGCTAATCTTTGAAATACTGAACCGTTCATAAAAATTATTTCACAATCAGAAAACTACTGGGCTATATTTTATTATGTTTGAACAAAAAGTTAAGAGAAAAATATAATTAACGACCAACGAAGTGGGCACGGGTCTGCTGGTATAAAGCAGCGTCTAGACTTGCAACAATACGCCGCGCCGCTCCGCGCCGCTCCACGCCGCATACCCCGCCACATACCGCAGACGTGGGCGTGGACAGAATTCACGTCGTTTAAAGGGCTTGGCGAATGATTTGCCGGTAATTCAGGCATGTTGGTATTTTGGCGTCAAAGAGCGCCCAAATAGGTTGGTTAGTTTGGACTAATGTTTGCCGAATTACTGCAAGTCTGGACGCGGCTTAAGATAAACTTACCACAGATTCTATATGTAAAATCCATTTTTTAGCTTAAGTTAATTTATAAAATATTTTTGGTATAGCAATTACATCCAAGAAATTGTGTTAAAAAATTTAAAGCTAAAGTTTAATTTTGTAATAAGTTAAAAAATTCTAGAAGGGTAACTTTTTACAATAGGAGTACCGAGATGTCGTAACTTGTAGGATTTTTTTACCATAGCCTTTTTAATTATCAAAATATAATAAAAACAAGGACATGTCCTAAATATTAAAAAAATAATTTTGCTATAAACTACCGTGCCAAAGCACATATACCTTTTTTTCTATTTGTTTCAAGAAATGTATAACTATTTCTTGTAAACTTTTTAATAATCCCCCTTTTAAAAATATTTTTATTACTATTGGCGCGGCAAGTTTAATCTTTATAAGTATGTAAAACAACTTCTACAAAATCTTTATTTAGAACCTTTAAACATTTCTGGAAACACTTTGGGAATTTAATTATACTGTAAAATGAAAAACAGAGCAGTTAATTAAAAAGTATTAAGGTTCGAGTAGAGTTCCCAGTTTTAATTCTTTTACAGACAGTTTGCTACAAACGCAGTTCTAATTTAATTATTACTTTAGGATGGCAAAAATTAATGGAAAGTTAACGTTTGGCAGGCTTTGAATTTTAACCAAATAATTAAAGGGTTAAAAAAGGGTCCAAGTAACAATTTGCTTTAAAATGGGTTACGTGCAAATTTGGATAGTTAAAACTAAAAATTATCTGGCAGCAAAGGAATATAAAAAAATTAAATAAATACCATCTCTTCTTTTATATAGCCCACTTCATTGGGCAATAATTATATTTTTCTCTAAACTTTTTGTTCAATTGAAAACCTTGGTGCAAAAACTAGGTAAGTCAAATTTTTTATGAAAAATTGCTTTTTCAAATATTCTAAGTATTTATATCATTGCGGATCGTCTGGTGTTAAAATGAGGCAGGTACAACGCATCTTAGGTAAAAAATCATTAGATTTCACTTGCCTGTCACTTTCACTTGAAGTCCAAAACATACCTGCCTCTTGCACCGAGGTAATTTTGTACAGGAGACGTCCATTAATCACGTGATATTTTTTTAAAACAACATTGTGACCCCTCCCCCACCCCCTAGTGATATTTGGTGAAGTTTAAAACTAACCACCCTCCCCATACCCAATCACGTGTATTGTTTTGGTACAAAATATGTTATTATTATTTTTTTACCATATTATCTTTAAATGAAAGTAAATTTAATCTTATTTTATTCTAGAAAATAAAGAACCGTTATATTAATATTCAGATAGACATACATTAAAATTACAAGCTTTTTAACAAAAAAAAAATAAATAAATACACGTCATTCCTTCCATACACTCCCCCTCCCTTCCCCCTGTAATGTTTAAGTGATTTTTTCTAAACTTCTTCCCCCCCGTGTTCAACCCTCACGTGATTAATGGATACCTCATAGGTGGGAACTTGTCTGGATCCAATCGTGTGGTCATGTGGTTTTCGCGTCGAGTGACGTCATGAGCGCCGGAAGCACTTTTTTTCTTCATCTTTACAATTTTTTGTACCAGGGCAAAAATAAAAAAGGCTAAATTTTCAAAAAAAAAAAAGCTTGGGTTCATGTTATAAATACATTTACTTTTTTGGACAAATTACCCCTGCTTCACCAGTAACCTAAAAATCAATAATACCATCCGGCTCTAAGGCGGCGGTTGAGAAAAATAAATATTTAAAATTAAATTAAAATATCAAAAAGTAAGGTTGATTGACAAGATATCAAAGACCATTATAGTTATTAAAACTACAATAATTGTCTCTAATAATATCTAAAAAAGTTGTTTATAATTTTTTTTGGTTAAATAAAATTTTAAATAAAAATTCATAATGAAAATACAAATAAATTTTTAAAAAAGTTTTTACTTAAATCACAGATCTTAATTTTTTGTCTTTGGACAAACCACGAAGGCTAAAGCCTAAATACTAACGTACCGTGGGTGTCTTAAGCGAGGTAGAGAGGGAGTTTGTTGACACGGGACTTAAATACTTGAAGATTTGGGGGAAGGAAAGACCTCCGCGGGCAGCAGGTTCCACAATCTAGAAACTCTAGGGATAAAAGAACGAACAAAGTGAGAAGTTCGGGGCCTGTCCAGTTGGACCGTATAGGGATGCATACGCGCGGAACCACGAGTTTCTCTGTTGGGAACCGTGAGTGGAGGAACTATACTGGTCAATTCTTCAGAGCAGAAGCCATGGAAGTACCTATAAAAAAGCGATAAATCGCCCACAGCCCGACGATGGGCAAGAGGGAAGCCTTTCTGTAAGTGAAGGATCATTAATGAGACGAATAGCTCTTCTTTGAATAGAATCAAGAATGCTCAGGGTTGTTGGGGACGCCATGCCCCAGATATGAGAACAATATTCCAAGGGAGGTCGGATTTGGAAACATATAAAGTGTATAAATTAGAAGCGGAAAAAATACTTTTTAGCTCGAAAAGAAATCAAGCTTTTTGAAGCTGCCGTGGCTATAGATACAATGTGTTTATGCCAGTTAAGGTTACTTTCAAATGTGACGCCCACGAGATTGAAGGTGTCTTTGCTCTGTAGAACTTGGCCGCTCATAAGTAGAGGATGAGTATTTGATGACTCTTTTCGCGACAAGGAACATGACTGTGTTTTGGATGCATTAAAATGGACGAGATTTTTGGCGCCCCAATCCAATATTAAATTAAGATCCTGAGAAAGAGATATCTGCATCGCTCTGCGTTTATTTTCCAAGTCAGGTTTAGTGATGGGTTTAGGAACCTGAAAACTGGAGTGAAGGGTACTATCGTCAGCGAAACTATGAATGGAATTAGTTGTGGACGAGAGAAGGTCGTTGATGTGAAGAAGAAACAATGTTGGTGCCAGAACTGAGCCCTGAGGACTCCAGCATTTATTTGGTGAAAGCTTGAAGAATGGCCGTCCACAATAACTGATATACGTCGATCAGATAGATAACTAGAGAGCCAAGTACAGAGTTTAGTTGAAAGACCATAGGAGGAAGTTTATTAAGAAGTGCGGCATGCCAGACCTGGTCAAAAGCTTTGGATATATCAAGAGCAACGATCTGGGACTCACCTAGAAACTCAAGAGACTTATTCCAACAGTGTGATACGAAGGAAAGAAGATCTGCTGTAGATCTTTTGTGGCGAAATCCATACTGCCTGTCGTGCAAAATTTTGTGTTTTTCCAAGTGCTTAAGAATTTGTGAATTAATTAATTTTCCATTACTTTACAAAGAACTGAGAGAATTGAAATTGGTCTATAGTTAGATGGAAGCGATTTAGATCCTTTCTTGGGAATAGGTTGAACACGTGCAACCTTCCAGCTCTCGGAAAGATACCTGTGTCGTAAGAAATTCGAAAGAGCCGAGTTAAGATTGGTGCAAGTTCTGGAGCACATTTTTTAAAACGATTGCTGGTATGCCGTCCAGCCCAGACGATTTCTTGGTGTTAAGGGAGGAAAGGATACGCTTAATGTGTTTATGACAAACTGACCAATGTATCTAAGTTTTTGTATTTTTCACATTTTCACATTTAAAACGAGAAAATTAAAAAATTGAGAATTGGCAGGTACTCTAACTAAGCAACTCTTTCTATTCAATACAACATCTAATAGAATCAAAACTGCTCTTACGAAGTGCCAAAATGAAGATTTACAAGTCTATAATACAACCGGTAGTCATGTACGAAAACGAAACATGGACTCTCACAAAAAAAAGATAAAATTAAATTTCTGGCATGGGAGCGTAAAATTCTTCGTGTCATATATGGTCCATGCAAAGTTGGCATAAACAATAAATGGAGACGCAGATACAATAATGAGTTCGGAAAAGAGAAGTTGTTAAGGCCAATAGATTATGATCGGCGGGACACGTAATACGGAGTTATGACGGCCGCCTTATAAATAATTAATGGTAGTTGATTTCAGTACACGCCAAAAATAAATTAACAGTGCCAAAAACCAAAAAAATAAATAAAACAAGTAAATAAAGAACTATAAATCGAAGTTTCAAATTAATAGTGCCAAAAAAAATAAAAATAAAACAAGTAAATAGAGAACTATAAATCGACGTTTCGGTGGCAAGTCTGCCACCGTTGTCAAGATAAATTGAATGAAAATTAAATAATTTAAAAAATAACTATTATTTAGGATTAAAAATTTGAAAATTTTTAGCTTTTTTTTATAAGATTCTGAAACCTTTGACATTAAATGTCAACAACAATGGGAGGTGGTAGCCTAGGACCGGCAGGAATGGAAGGCAATAAGTAAACGCGGCAAAAACTCACGAAGAGTTGTCAAGCCATGTACTCTGAGTGTGTTAATATGTTTTTCTAAGAGCTACATTAGGATTTCACAATTAAAATATAGTAAGCTATTGCAGAAAAAAAACTATTTTTATTGAATATTGTTAAAAAAATAACAGTTTTCTAAACGTAATTTTGTCATCTTTTGCTTAAACTTCCAAACACACACTTACTAATTTAAACTCATGTTGATATAAAGAAACAAAAGATTTAATACCAAATATACTTTAATCACAAGTAGTCTTTAAAGCAAATATACAGCACCTTATTGTGTTTCATTTGGATTTTAAAATTTTAAAATCGCTCTTTAGAAAAGCAAGAATACACACTTACGGCCGTATTCACCAAGCTCTGACAAATATTTATCAGACTGATAGTCTGCTTTTTAAGCAGTGTGAAAAAAAATTCAAAATTAAAATTTAAAATATCTTCTTTAATTAAATAAAAATATTTCAAGATTTACACAATAACTTAAAATTAAAATTTAAACAACTTTTTTAAATACCTTCTTTGTTAACAAACCTCAGTTTTTGATATTTCAATCTAAATTTTATCAATTTTTTCCCAGCCGCCGCCTATGTCTCGGATGTTATTATTGATATTTAGGTTACCGGATAAGCAGAGGTAATTGGTAATTGTCAAAAGAGGTTTCTTTATAATTTTAATAATATAACTTTTTGGCGGTCACTGTTTAGTAGCAATTAATTACTAAACATTAGATAAGCTTTAAGAATAAAAAGCCTATTTTCATATATTTGCATCGTAAACAATATTTGTTAATTTTAATAACTTTTAATTACTTCATAATAATATTCATTATTAAATGAAAGTAAATCTCAGGATTTGAAAACCACAGTCTGCGCTTTTAAGCATTAAACTGTATTATTTATTCATATTCTTTACATAGCTAATTTAATTACACCTATAAAATTTTATTTCAAAACAGTTTGGTTTGCTTCATACAGATGGAGCTACTAGCATTAGCTATTAAAATACCACACTTCACAACATAACATGAGTTTATATATTTACAATTTTTTAAACTTTTTAAAATAAATATAAAATATTTTACAGGTTAATTTTATATTAACAGATTTTGCAAAAGAAAGAAACAAATTATATTAGCGACCTTTTTTTTTAATTTGTTATTTTATTAAAAAAATATTTGTTTGGATGAACCTAAAACAAAAGATCATAAAAATAAAGACAGTTTTTAGAAAAACATCACATATTGTCTGTCAAAAGCTTATAAATCGATACACGTGGGCTGCAACAAATCGATACACACAGGGCTTTAGCTATCCGCATGTTTTTAGTTGGAGGAGTTTTACAGCTTCATTCTTTATAATCTTAGCATACACCTATCTTAACATTTAGTTAAAAACACATTTTCATATAAACTGAGAGACAATAAAAATGTGGTTTTTCAGATAATTTTGGAACGGTTGTAACTGTAATTTAGCCAACTTTGTATCTCTTACCGATTCCGAGATCCCAATGATGCGCCTCAAATACAGCCTGTGTATCAATTAATTATTATCTAATAGTATTTATTTGCCTTTATTAAAAACCAAAAACCATTAGGTACTATGTATTACACATTCTTTATAATCTTAGCATACACCTATCTTAGGGCAGCTTTGCCGCACCAACAACGCACGGCAGGAAAAATATAGGTCTAGTACCTTTCTCTCTCGCGATCATGACTTGTTTATTTTTATGGGACCACCGGGAAAGTGCACTCTTTCAAATAAAAAGAATTTTTAAAATCGGTCCACAAGCGACGAATTGAGAACCTTCTCGTTTTTAAAGTAATTTAAAAAATTTGAAATAATGATAAGTGCTTAAAACTAATAAAAATATATTTTTAAATAGTGACACACAAAAATATTTAAAAAATACCGGTAAATATAATTATTTTAGATTCAGTAGGTTTTTATCATTCAGGAGGGCATATTTCTATATGCCTTAAAAGTTACATATTTAATTTAGTTATGACAAAATTAATAACATAATAACTATAAGATTAATTAAAATTTGTAAGCATGTTAAAAAATAAGAACAATACAAAAAAATACTATAAAAACTTCTATATAAATTATTTGTTTTATTTTTAAACTATAAAAAATATCTGCACTTTCACACATGTACCAAAAAAATAACAAATGACTGGAAAAATTACCTGTAAGTTAAGTTTATATCACTAATTTGTATACCGAGAATAAAAATCGTTCTCTTTTTAAATTTTACTTCCTAGTGTTTAAAAGATTAATTCTATTCTATTATTTTTTTTTTGGAAAATAGGCGTAGCAAAAAAATATCCATGTGTAATAAAAGCAGTATAAATTAATTTAAATAAATTATAATTTTGGATAAATGTCTTTACTCTTTGGCATTAAGCATACAAGATCACTGACATATTAATATTTTTATGTATGTATGGAAAGATCCGTTTTGTTTTCACTTTTATTATGTAACTTGGGTATATCCCATCAATTACATAACCGGTAAAGAATAATTTTATTTTTGACTGAACATAAAATACATTATTTTGACCCATTAATTAAAATGCAAAAATTTCAAAAGATTTTACCTTAATGATAAAAATGCGTTTTATACTTTTTATAAAAATGTATGTGCAAAGCTTAAGAATCCTAGTAGCTCTACTAAAAGTAATAAAGTAGAGTCGGTCCACAAGCGACGAATTGAGAACCTTCTCGTTTTTAAAGTAATTTAAAAAATTTGAAATAATGATAAGTGCTTAAAACTAATAAAAATATATTTTTAAATAGTGACACACAAAAATATTTAAAAATACCGGTAAATATAATTATTTTAGATTCAGTAGGTTTTTATCATTCAGGAGGGCATATTTCTATATGCCTTAAAAGTTACATATTTAATTTAGTTATGACAAAATTAATAACATAATAACTATAAGATTAATTAAAATTTGTAAGCATGTTAAAAAATAAGAACAATACAAAAAAATACTATAAAAACTTCTATATAAATTATTTGTTTTATTTTTAAACTATAAAAAAATATCTGCACTTTCACACATGTACCAAAAAAATAACAAATGACTGGAAAAATTACCTGTAAGTTAAGTTTATATCACTAATTTGTATACCGAGAATAAAAATCGTTCTCTTTTTAAATTTTACTTCCTAGTGTTTAAAAGATTAATTCTATTCTATTTTTTTTTTGGAAAATAGGCGTAGCAAAAAAATATCCATGTGTAATAAAAGCAGTATAAATTAATTTAAATAAATTATAATTTTGGATAAATGTCTTTACTCTTTGGCATTAAGCATACAAGATCACTGACATATTAATATTTTTATGTATGTATGGAAAGATCCGTTTTGTTTTCACTTTTATTATGTAACTTGGGTATATCCCATCAATTACATAACCGGTAAAGAATAATTTTATTTTTGACTGAACATAAAATACATTATTTTGACCCATTAATTAAAATGCAAAAATTTCAAAAGATTTTACCTTAATGATAAAAATGCGTTTTATACTTTTTATAAAAATGTATGTGCAAAGCTTAAGAATCCTTAGCTCTACTAAAAGTAATAAAGTAGAGTAGTTTTTAATATATTTGGCAACTTGATGGAAGACAGAAAATGACACAATTTCGTCTTAGGTAACAAATGAAACTGTTTAAACATTAGGTAAAAATTATTTAAAAGGGGATTTTATTTAAAGATACAGTGATTAGGTAAGATTTAATTTAGAGTTTAAGGCTCAGTTTTACAAAGCATGGCAGGTTCAAACTCGGTTCTACTGAACTAAGGTCTGGCCTTTGAACTTTCCGTAAAATTTCTTTCAATTCTTTGACACTGACAGCAATAGTGAGATTTTACGAAAAGTTTAAAGGCCTGACCTTAGTTCAGTAGAACTGAGATTCAACCTGCTTTGTAAAATTGGGCCTAAATGTTTTTAAATTAAACCTAATATTTCTGAACACTATGATAAAAGCTTTCTATCTTTTGGGATAAAACTTCCTATACTATTACATTTTTCGTAAATTGGGAAAAACATCTTGACATTGGCACTATGTTAGAAATGACATTGTTTTTTTGCAAAAAACCCTTTAATTAGAGTACTTAAAGAGAAGCACGCAAAATCGATTATTACAGCTGGTGCTGCATGGCAGGATTGACGAACGCCGCCCAGTGGGCCAAAGAGGAATCTTCGTGTTGAAGAATCCTAATGACTGGGATAAAATATCATTAAAACAACTCTTCGAAAGAGCGGTATCCCGGCTAATAATCGCCAGTTTTCCAATGAGTAAGAACTTAATGAAAAAAAGAAAAATGGAAAATATGCATAATTACTTGCAAACGGAACAGCAGGAACAAAATCAAACGTTAGAAATAAAATCGTAATTTTTATTGGAGAAAATAGTAAATATATTTTTTTTCAGTTCGAAACGTTTCATAAACGTAACGTGTGGTACGTTGTTAAATTTAAAATAAAAACAGGAGTTTATTAAGTTCAATACCAAAGGTTCCGCCAACTAAAAAAAAGTCGATGATGGCTGCTCAGAATCAAAATATCGGATCTTAAATTTAATGACGTCAGTACAAAGAAATAATGAAGTGGCAATAGTAATTTAACATTTATTTAAAAAAAATTATATAAAGTGAGAGACAATAAAAATGTGGTTTTTCAGATAATTTTGGAACAGTTGTAACTGTAATTTAGCCAACTCTGTATCTCTTACCAATTCCGAGATCCCAATGATGCGCCTCAAATACAGCCTGTGTATCCATTAATTATTATCTAATAGTATTTATTTGCCTTTATTAAAAACCAAAAACCATTAGGTACTATCTATTACACATTTCCTGTTAATAACTAAAATTTTTGATGATTGACCTAAAAGTATCAGTAATTTTAACCCAGCATTTCATCAGTTTGTATTGCGTTTAATTGCGTGCGTATGACTATTTGCATAATAATAATTTTAACCAATTATCCTACCAAAAATGTCACTTAAATGGTTCTTTTGCAAATGGCTAAAATAATGTTACTTCATTTTGATGTATTAAGTTTTTTAGGCGATCAATTTGGGTTAAAATTGTTACTAAAATTTCCAAAGATGTAATTTAGTACTTCTTACTATTTACCAATAACCTTTTAATAGAAAAATTGCAATGACAGTCTGAAATAAAAATACTGTGATGATATCACCAACATATTTCACATATGTAGATATATTCTTAACATGTGTTGTTTATATTTAGTAGATTCTTTTAAGTATACTTTTGTTCGGTACAGTACATAAATTAATTGTAAATAAGCACAAATATACTTCTTTTCATAAAACGTTTAGTAACTAAATTCAAAAACTATATGTTTTAAAATGTTGGGTTTAAGAATAATTTTTATGTTGCGATCTACATTGCCGGATGTATTTTTTTAATATTATTTTTTATATTGTTTTATTAGCATTTCTATCACAGCAATTAATACACAAATTTAAATAATATTACCAGTTACAATTTTTAGTAAATCAAGGTTTTTTTATTATTTTTCATGTTTTTCGTATTGTCCAAAGGTATGAAATTAGGCAAATTATATTTCTTTATTCTATTTTAAAAGAAAATGAAGAATTAAATAGAAAATACCTACTTTAAAAGCCAATATTATAATTTATTTAAAATAAAAATGGATCATCACAATTAATTCTAACAGATTTCTTCTTTGTTTCTACTTTTCAGCAAACAAAAACTAAGCAAACAAAAAATTAATTTACAGCAAATATTTTTTTATCATTTTTTAAATAACTTTAAAAGTTTATAAGTTTCATTTTTAATTAATTTAAAATTTATAAGTTTATATTTATAGTTTTCTCTTTAGCCTTTGCAAATTTATTAAAGTGGAATTATTGTTGGAATATTCCAAATTGTTAAAAGAAATTCAGAATAATTAATATTACAAAAAAATTTACAGTGAACTTTATTAATAAAGATTATGGTACAAACTTCCCAAGATGTCATATCATCAGTTTGGACAATCCTAAATTTCTACACTATGTCCAAATTGCATAACAAAAATCTTAAACCGTGTTCAACGCGTAATATCGCATTTATTGTTCAGCTATTTATTGAAAAGAAATAAAACATAATTAATAACCTAAAGCATTGTCGTTTAATTATTACTTGTATAGAAAACGCGATATCACGCGTTGATCACGGTTTAAAATTTTGCATATAGTTGAAACTTGGACAGAGTTTAGGTGCAAATTTTTACTACAGACTTTTTCGGATCAGGAACAAGGTACGATGATATACAATTTTATGTTTTAAAAAGTCCTTCTTGATAAACATTTTTGCTGGTAAGAAAAATATAATTTACGATTTTAAAAATATAAAGGGTTGGCAAAAGTTAAACAGATGCTCTACAGCAAAATATCAATTTTATGTTTAATAATGTCCCTATTGATATATTTTATGTTTTCTATTAATAGCATTCGTTGTTAACATTAAGAGATTACAAATGACCTTATTTTCTATATAGGGGTAATAAATGTATTTATAAAAGTGATTTTGTTATTATGATAGTTTTGAATATTTTAATAAGATACCATAACAAACTTTAAAATAACAACAAATAATATAATTTAGAATATGCGATTTAAACACTTCTTTCCCCTACATGTTCAACACCATTTTTCAGCTGTAACGAATGTTGATAAAGCGTTTTCGAATTTTAAATTAGGATATTTAAGCCAAATTGTGAGGTGAATAAAATTTTCTGTTAACATTTTCATTGAATATAGACTTTATTTTACATAAATTTTCTTACTCATACTTTGTATAAAAATGAAAAATAAATGTAGTTTACTTTTGGCAGAAAATAATGTTTTTGAAGTTTTTGAGAACCTTTAAAATCAAAATTTTCTCTTCGTACATCATATTTCTAATTCATTTGTCCGTTTGTAAACCCCATCCGGGGACAGACTTTATATGTGTATAAAACTATAAAATCATTTCGCAATAAACCAAAGTATTAAGGCAAATTATACGTTTTAGACAAATAAAATATTAAGTCCAGTACTTTTTAGTCATTACTATTTTCAGTCGTGCGGGTAAATCCTAATTATTTCCTTAAGAAATTCAGAACAAATTATATTTAAATTAGGTTGTGGTACCTACTTATTAAGTATCAACAGTATCAGGGCCCGTACGCAGAACATGATTTTGGGGGAGGGAGGGTTACAAAAAAGGTCTTGCAGCGAGCAAGTCATCTTAAAGAACTCTTTTTGGCCCTCCTGGGAGGGGGCAATTGCCCCCATTGCCGTCCCTCTGCGTACGGCTCTGCAAATAATTATTATTTTTTAAAAGAAATTTTGCAAGAGTATTATAAAATGGTTAATTCTTAACAACATAAATCAAGGATAAACGAGTTTTATTCTACAGGGTGGCTATTTGAAAATGAAATAAAGCTTATTTTGGTCACTCACTTAGGTCATATAAGGTAAAACACTGGAATACGTCAATTTTTGATTTTAGGGGAAAATAATTTTTTGCCGCTTTCACCCCTAGCCAAGTTTGAAGTTTGAAGTTTGAAGTTTGAAGTTTGAAGTTTGAAGTTTGAAGTTTGAAGTTATTTCTGTTGACATGACAGCTTGTCAAAATTTTATTATTTTTTTAAAATTAAAATAATGAAGCACAGTGTTGCAATTCGGTCAAACAGCTGATAAAAATGGGTATCTAGGTTCAATTTGGCGAGAAATATTTACATAAATTACCTGATTAGTTATTAAATTTCACGAAAACTATTAAGCATCATTGTCTGACAACCTTAATAACACAAAGCAGGATAATAGTCAGTGTTTCGAGAAACTTTATATATAGCCATAAAGCGTAAGTTCTTCGTTATTTAGACTTAAACTGCAGATAAACCAAAACTGACTTTGCACGTTTTGCTTCATTGCTGAATTTTTAACGAAATCCATGATGGGAACCACTTAAACGCTTAACACTAGTTGTAGACTAACTATTTTCTTATTTTTTTATTACATTCATCCCATTAATCATAAAAATTCTTTAAAAAATAGAATATTAACTGCAACAACAGAAAGCAAAACTTGATTATGAAATGTCATCATGTTCTAAATTGGCAACTGCAACGTTGCCAAGTCGCTTAATTTTAGTTTTCAATTAAATTACCTAAGAAGTGAGATTCTTTAATCTAAGAAGATATGATAAGGGTTAAACGGTGTTTAAAAATAGATATCAATTAAATGGTGTGATTCACCCTCTAGTTTGAGAGGTGAATAACATCCTTGCAACAAATGTTAATAGATATCTTATTTTGAAGATCGTTTAACCCTCATTTCATCCCCTTAGTTTAAAGTAGGTCGCTCTTACATGTAATTTAATATTATACAATAAAAAATAAATATTAAAATTTTAACCAGCTGTCATATCAACGGAAAAATAACAGCACCGACTGCAAAGTTGACAGTTGTAATCAGGATCAAGGGACCATTAAAATAAGGTATCCCTTGACCCCTCTTTTCATTTAAGATTTTGGGGGTGAGTCTTTCTGCTAGAAGGTTGTTGTTCAGGTGGTAAAAGTGGCAAAAAATGTTTTTCTTTAAAATCAAAAGTTGACGTATCCGAGCGTTTTTTCCGTAAATAGCCTGTAGTCCCCAAAATTCGCTCTGTATTTTTCGGGTGATCAACCTATTTTACTTTACGCTTTTCTTACGTATTTACAAAATGGAAAGTATATGCTTTGACAGTAGTTTTTATTCATTTAATTGGCCATAAATACGTCTTAAAATGATTCAAATAATTACACAAGACAACAAAATATAAAAATAAAAGCTGGTCTTGTATATGGAGGTAATATTTTCTACTGAAGATAGAGAATAGGTGGGGGTGATTGTTAGTTTTGGTTAGTTAAGGCTTTTTAAATTCCTTAATAGGGAATTATTGGAATTCATATAAGGTCTAGCACTGATAAGTAGCAGTATTTTGACATTACGCATGCTCAGTAGTGGTTTTAAATGAAACTTTATTAAAGTTACTGCTAGACTTTAATTGTGCCAAAAATATAGTCAGGTCGTTTCACTTCTTTATTTTGACAGTTGAAAACAAAATGAGGTTAGGGTTAAAGTATTTTGTGTTTTATTTTTAAATTTTGTCTTTAAAATATATCAAAAAGTTAAAACTTTTCCATTTTTAACTATACAAAACAAATTAATAAAATAGACTAAAATAAAAACAAAAAATATTCCAGTTTTAGGTTAAAATAATACAAGCATATCATGTTGACCAATAACGCTTCTTTACATAGACGCGTTAAGGTTTAATAGTAATAAAATAGGTTTTCCCATAATACTGCTAGCACTACTTGCCTATTCCAATAAATTGAAACCTAAGATTAATACACAATTTATAAAACGGGAAAAAAGGCCTATTTCAGATTTTACAAAAAACCATATAATATTGTAACATTAATTAATTTAATGGTTAATAATAGGGGTTTTAGCATTAAAGTTTATACAAAATTCGTACTTGTGTTATTATTATTATAATTATTGATATTTATTTTATTTATTTTTAAAATGGTTTTAGTTAATAATTTCTTTTTATTTTTAACTGTTTTATATACCATAAACTCTTTTTTAGAATTTTTAAAAACGCGTGAATACCTACCTAATGTGTACCAGACCCTTTAAATTATTAAACGTACAAGTTTTATTTTTACAAAATGGTAAGGAAAGCTTTTACATGTATAAAGGGGACCTAAAGTCCATCCCCTCTTTTAAAATCTGAACCGTCGTGTCGGTAAATGCTGATTAAATTTGAAACGATAGTATATGAGCAATGGTTGCATTTTTTGACATATCAATGTCAAGTTCAAATGCCAATGTGACAGCTTGGCACCATATTGGAAAAAATAAATTGAAAGATGGGTCTTGTGGCACATGGTTTCAAAGCTCCTGACGAGTACATTAAAACTCTAGAATATAAACTTAATATGTTTACCTTCTACAAAATGGCGGTAATAAAACACTCTGTTTATCAAACCACTATTAAAAAGATTCTTAAAAGAGCTTTAATAAAATATCACATTTATTATATCTAACTTTATCAGATTTGGAAATATATTATATCCATCGAAATTAGGTGTTCAAGTAATTAATTTATTAAAATACCACCATTTTGTAGTGGATGGTATTCACTTTATATTTTAGGGTTATAAAGTACTTGCCAGAATCTTTAAATTAATGTGCCACAAGACAATTATTTTTTTAAGTATGGTACATGGCGTATGTGTCATACTGGTCTTTAAATTTGTCATTGGTATGTCGAAAAATGCAGACCCTGCTCATGGAATATGACTCTTATTTTTATTAGAATATACAGAACGGTTTAGATTTTAAAGAGGGACCGACTTAAGGTCCTTCCTGTATATAAAAATTGTGGTAATATTTTAATGTGATGACAAATTTAAAATACAACCCGATTATTATGTTACTAAATTATAATTTTGATTCTAGCAATCGTACCTAATTAATTTTACTACACAAAAAAATTGTGCATATTTTTGTTTACTTACTTTTCTTAATTAGGTAAAACGATTAAAGCATTATGTAAGCTAATATACAGACACAAAATAGTTTAAACATTTCCTATTATGGTAGTCAATTTAATCTATTCCAAATAAAATTATTTTCTAAAGAATCATTTATAAAACAGCAGGTAAATATTTTTTAGCCATAACTAAGAAACAATTTTAAATAAGGTATCTTAAATTTATTTATTATTTCCCCCTCTACACCTTATCAAGCCAGCGCCAACAACAAATTATATTTTTTTATTTATACCTGGTTTGTTAACAACGTGCATTCCAAGCCTAAATCAGAAAATTCAGCATTTAAGAAACAACTTGAAATTTCTAAATAAGAAAATATAAATGGTGCACATTAATTATTTGTTAAATGATAAATCGTTTCTACTTACCTACTTAGCCTCTGGTCACTGTTTGCGGATTTTAAAGGAATATTTGCACTAACCACAATAATTTTCACAAATGCACAAAAGTTTATCAAAAACTATGCGAAAAAACTGAACTTTTTTACCGATAGTTTTACATTATTTGTTTAAAACCGAATTTCTTTCACGGACAACGAAATAACTTTAGTTTATTTTATTATTAGTCAGTCACTCTCTCTTTAAATTCAATGTCATCCATGAACATCGCTTAACGTACTTACTTTCGTTCTAGAGTATAAGTGAAATAATTGACTTTTAGAAATTGAAGAATGCGAACTGGAATTTAGGAAATGATCGATCATGAACAGAAAACAGGAATTATTAAAATAAAATAAATATACTTTAATATAACTTAAAGTTTATTTTCATAAAATGTATGGTCACAAAGTAATAGACGAAACCATGGGTTATTTAGAAATCAGGAGATCTAATTTATTAACAACCATGCAAGTGTACGTACAGGGTATTCCATTTTTTGACTTCTCTCTGTATTTTTAAGAACTTTAAGATCCAACCAATCGATGTATTTAAGCTCGGAGAATTGGAAAATCTTAATTAAGAAACAATTGCATAAAAAACAAAGACTAACGCCATAAATGTCACTGGCGTAGAAATATTTTCATATGATTATATCTAAAAACTGGGACATGGGACCCATGCCAAATTTATACAAGATGCTGGTGGCCTTAAAAGAAACACTTTGGTAAAGAAAATTTTAGTTTTGGAATTTGCGAAAAAAGTTGATTTCTTGGATTACCTCCTCCTCCTCGCCCCAGAAAAAATCCAAGTTTTAAAAGATAATCCCCTTTTTGATTTTTTCGTAAATTAAATCAATTCAAAGAAGAGCTATTCGTCTTATTAATTATCCTTCACTTCCAGAAAGGCTTGCCTCTCTTGCCCATCGTCGGGCTGTGGGGGATCTATCGCTTTTTATAGGTACTTCCATGGCTTCTGCTCTGAAGAATTGTCCAGTATAGTTCCTCCACTCACGGTTTCCAACAGAGAAACTCGTGGTTCCGCGCGTATGCATCCCTATACGGTCCAACTGGACAGGCCCTGAACTTCCCACTTTGTTCGTTCTTTTATCCCTAGAGTTTCTAGAATGTGGAAAATCTTCAAGTATTTAAGTCCCGTGTCAACAAACTCCCTCTTACCTCGCTTAAGACACCCACGGTACGTTAGTATTTTTAGGCTTTTAGTGTTCGTGGTTTGTCCAAAGATAAAAAAAAATTATCAATAAAACCTAAATTTAAAAAAAATATATCCAAATATATTTATTATTATCACTATTGGCAGTTAAAATTTTTCCACTTCACATTTTTTTATGCAAAACTTTTAGATGCCTCTAATTATCGATAAAAGTTAGATACTTTAGCGAAGTTTAAAACTTGTTAACAAAATTTGATCTAATTTACAAACAAAATACAGAGTATTTGCTTTTAAAACTTGAATTTTTTTCTGGGGGTATAATCCAAAAAATCTACTTTTTCTCGCAAATTTTAAAATTAAAATTTCTTTACCAAAGTGTTTCTCTTACGGCCACTAGCATCTGACATAAATTTGGCGTGGGTCCCATGTCCCAGTTTTTAGATAGTCAGTGAAAAATTACACCAGTGATAAATGTTGCGTTTTTTAAATGAAAATAACATTTTTGGGTTCTGCGGTCAGTTCTGAGTGTTTTTAATGAGGGGATTGTATGTCTATCTTTAACTGTTTTTAGTTATTGACGCTTAATCAGTCACATTTTCGGCATTGACTTAGCGTACCTTGAAGGGGTCCTGTATCACAATAATTAAGGGGCCCCAAAAATAATTTTGATGACCAAAAAAAATTTAAAAATAGGTCTCCACTTTCCAAAAATTGTTTTTTTATTTCAGCATTTTTTTTCGTTCCTATGAAAAAAATGGTCCCACTCTCCCAATTTAATCAACAATTTTAGAGTTTTTACCACTTATTTTGGCTTACACACATTTGGGGGCCCCTATACTCCGGGGACCCCGTATCATTGATACGGGTGATACGCGTGGTAGCTACGCTCCTTGATTTTCGGCTCATATTATTTAATTAAATAGGTATATCAATTTAAAATGCAGGTATCGCAGGTGGTACCTGAAACTTTAAAATCATTAGATTTTTTACCTATTATTAGATTTTATTTTAGTTTTTCATAATATTCTTTTTTGCTTTACTGGCATTTTCTTGACACTTTTAAAATAGGATTGCTATAGAACTATAGAATAATTTATTATGAAAAACTAATATAAAATCTACTAATAGGTAAAAATCTCAATTACCGTGAAGTATTAGATAATCACCTGTATTACTTTTAATTAAAATAGATATATTTATTTGAAATATATAAGCCAAAAATATAACTTTTAAGCGCAAATAGCTCCAAAACAGTTGAAGATAGACTTTCCCTTAATAAAAACACACTTAGAATTGATCATAAAATCCAAAAATAGATTTTTAAATAGAATGTTCCATTTTAAAAACGCAACATTTATGGCGTAAGTGTTTTGTTATTTTTATGCCATTGCTTTTAGTAATGATTTGTAAAATCTCCTTGCTAAAATACATGGATCTTAAATTTCTTTAAAAAAGGAAAAAGTAAAAAATAGGCCATTTTTTCTTCATGACTCTTATTAGGTTAATAAGAAACTTAGATAAATTAAAATCATGCAACTAAAAATAATTAAGTAGGTATTAAATAAAAAGTGTTTTAGCTTTGTCGAAAATGTGCAATAATTTATATTATTCTTACCCATGTTAACATAAATATACAACATTTACTCTACTTAGTTTATTGTTAGCCCAGTTTACTAAAAAAGTCAAATAATTTAAATAATAAGAGCTAATTGTTGTGTTTCCGATGCAAAGTCTCGCGAAATCTCGCTACTTTCGTCAAAATTGTTTTTACCATTGTTTTTTTAGTTTTTGTACTAACAATTGCCTTTCTACTTTTTACGACTTCTAAGTATAAGGACAGATGCAAGTTTTTTTATAATTTATAAGGTTTTTCATTTAAAAAATTAATATTTTTTGTCCTACACTGTATATCTTAACATATAAAAGCATTCTGATAAAAGATACTGATTCTACAGAATCTACCCAACAAGACAGTTTTTTATTGATTTTATACGTTAAAAAATAAAGAAATTTGAGGAAATGGAACTTTATTACTCTTCTAAGAATAATTAAAAATTATTCCTCAGATTTGGATGGTCATATTTCCGAAACTAATCAAGGTAAGATATATTAAAAGTAGTATTTTTTAAAGCTTTTAAAAAGTTTTTTTATGGTGATATAATATACAGGGTGTTACATTTAAACAAATCATACTTATTGTCGTACCCTGTATATCATATGAAATAATAATCTTCCGATTACTGATTAGAAAACTACCGAAATAACCAAACAAGCTAATATTTTAGTTTATTTTGTACAATAAAAAATAATAATGTTTAGAAGGGGGGTTCCGCAAAAACCATCTGTAATAATGCATAGTATCTTTTTCAATATTTTCCAGTAAAGAGCACCTTATTTTAAGGTAGATTGGTAATTTTAGACTTTTGGCCAAAAAATTAATTTTTGTCCCATAGCGCGTGGTCCGAATGTAAAATAAAATAAAAGTAACCCCAGCAACTGTCGCAAAAATTCAAAAAATTACCAACAAGCCATCTTGTCTGACTTAATCTCTGTGACACCTATATAAATGACAAATTAAAAATAACTTTGTTAGGTAGACACTTTTTATTTAATAATATCCACAAAAAAATTAAGTAATTATGGCTCTAAATAAAATAGTATACAAACCTTGGCCTAAAGCTTTAATACTATCTAGAAAAGTTTGTTTCTCCTGACAGTAATGAAATATATTTTTATAAAAAAAAATTTAGTTATTTTTAATTTTTGGTGACAGTCGTAATTAATTAAATAACGTTTTGAGTTGTTGCACATACATTTTTGTGCAAAAATTAAACGAACCACACGTAGTTTCAAAATATACTCAGACTTAAAAATGTTACTAGAAAACTAATTTAAAAATAATGTAATTTGTAACATAACAAGGAAAAGAAAAATAATATAAATTAAGCTTTGGTAGCTAGTTTTATCACCAATCACACATTATTTTTTGCTAAAATATTTGATTTCAGTTCCAATCTGATTTTGATGAGAGAGAGGATGCGGCTGAAAATACTCCAGTAATAGCAGAAAATATTAATTTAAATAACGTATATTTGGGACCCGTTCCTCCATTCTGAAAAAAAAAATTAAAATTGAAATTTAAAAACTGATAACTTATTTTATTATACTCATAATTTAAAAATATACATAACATTATGCAAAAAAGAAATCTCTCTTTCGATAGTTAAAGAAGAACTCCTGCTTTTCATGTGATTCACCGGGACCCTCTCCAGTGACGCGTTTCGCCTATCTCATGCATTGTCAAACTGGCTGTACCGAGTCCTCGGTCAAGAACAGGAGAAACAAACAGCTTCACGGTTAGACGGTAAAATAATATAATCTTACCGTTGATACCGTACTGAAAAGCAATTCAGTAAATCGGCATCGAGTTGTACCGGGAGTCGTCACGTTAGATATAAGGAAATAAATTGAAAAGTTTTAACTGTCAAAAGGGAGATTTCTCTTTTGTATATATTTACGACGAAAGTAAGGAATTATTTCCATTTATTTTCTTATATCTAATTTGCCGACTCTCGGTACAACTCGATGCCGATTCACTGAGTGATACTTTTTAGTACGGTACAACGGTTAGATTATAATATCTTACCGTCGAGCAGCGACACTGTTTGTTTAAGAATACTCTTGCTTTTCGTGTTATTTGCCGTGGACTCGGTACAGACAATTTGACAATGGCTATGAGGTAGGCGAAACGCGCCACTGGAGAGGGTTCCGGTGAATGACCCAAAAGCAGAAGTTTTTCCTCGTCGAAAAGGGAAATTTTTCTTTTGTATATATTTACGGCGACAGTAAGGAATTATTTCCATTTATTTTCTTAAAAATAGCATTAAATAATGGAGAATGTAAATTTTGGAAATAAAAAAAATGTATTTATATTACCCTATAATATTTTAAATCCATGCCCTTTATTGCATTCCTAATATGCAAAATGGTAAAAAAGTTTTTATTTTTATTCTTAAAAGCGGAAAGCGAAAAAGCACCTAAATTTTATGAACTATTACTTTTATAAAAACACATTTTCTGCTAATTCCTATTATTATTTTTTTCACTTAATTGAATACAAAACTTACACAATATTACTTTTGTTTTTGGGATAAATATATATTTTGGGGATATATATATTTAAAAAAGCTGTTTTTTTAATCGTTAACATGAAGGTAAAGTACTCCATTTTAGTATACTACATAAAGTGTTAAAAACAGTAACATTTTTTAACACTTCGAAGCTTTTTTCACACTTTAAATTAGTGTTTTGTTTCAATGCCTACTACAATAGACCTAAATATCAATTGCAATGTAACAGTAAACGCAACATCAACTGAACCAAATGGTCAAGTTACCTTTGATTTCGTCATTATTTCTTTTAGTTTATGTGTCACTAGTTTTAAAATTTAACAGTTTACAAATAAATTTAAGAGAAATTATTAAAAATTGATAGTAATAATGAATTTGGATGACTAAGAAATTGAGAAGGAATTTATACTGTTTTAGTATTATTTCTGCAAAAAGTAAGTTCATACAATTTTCTAAAATTAAATAATAAATGCATTGTTATTAAAAGGATAATTGCCTCCCATAAAATAGGGAGGATATGATTTTTTGTTGCAATATAATGGCTGTGCTGCAAAAATTGTGTGTAATCAAATACATTTTATCTGAACTCTGCAGTCATCATGTCAAGCTGCAAAAAATTAAAATTAATAAGTTCAGATAAATAAAACATGTATAAAATGGTATTTTGGGAAATTTTTATACGGTCGTGGAAAAAATATAGTATGGAACACATGCATAAAGTTTATTTATATTATGGTTTAAACTATATTACCATTGTAGCATTTCCTCCACTTCCCAATGCAGTTTTTATAAAGCCTGTTAAAAATGATCCTGAATCCAAAGGTGGCGCTTTGGTAGGCTTTCCGTTCATCATATCATCAGCTGGAGGCTAAAAAATTACATTTAGGGTAATAATTTTTTTAAAAATTTAAAAAACGTTTTTTAATATGTTTTATCATTAGCAAATTTTATTATTAAAAATGTGAAAATAAAAAAATATATATCAAAGCTATACGAATACACGTTAAAAATATCATATTGGTTTATAATTTATATTACATGATCTATTTTTAAGAATCCTAATAATTTTCTTAAAGATTTAAATATTTTTAAAATTTTATAATACATTATGTAGTAACAAGAAAATCCAAAATAGTTCTTGTGTGCATTTTATTATTGTTTTTTATTTATTTATTTTTTAATAGCTGCAAAAACTACTTCAAAGCTCATAAATAGTTTAAAAATGGTTTATAATATAGTCTTTAGTTATCCGACAATTTAAACAGAATAGGTATATTGGAGAGAAACTTTATGTCAAATAAATTAATTTAAAAGTCAAATACAACAACAAAGGATCATTTTCTTATTGTGATTTAATTTAACATATGAAAGAACCGTTTATCGAAACTTCAAGTTCTACAAGTTCAATAACAACGGAAAGCCGAAAGCTGGCTTTTACAAGGTCTTTACAAAAATATTAAGTCTAATTTAATGTATTTCAAACCAAAGGCCGAGTCCAGACTTGGAACAATTCGCCAAACCTCGGTCAAAACACACCAACCTATTTACGCGCTCCTTTGATGCAAAAAACCGACAAGCTCAGAATTACCGCAGAATCATTCGCCAAACCCTTGAAATGACGTGAACTCCGTCCATGTCCACGTCCGCGCTATGTAACGCACTATGTCGGCGGCTAATTGTTGCAAGTCTGGACGCAGCAAAACAAATTTACATATCCCTAGTTTTTTTTAATTTCTTATGATAAAAGGAAATTGCAAAACATTTTTTTTATCCAAGTTACGTTTTTCTTATAATTCAAAGTTTGTTGATAACTGTAATAAAATAAAGTTTTATTCAGGTTCATTTATTTACTTTAAAATAATGATTAATAGGTTTTGACGCGGTTTATGATTCGATAGGTCGACAAGGCCGTGAAAGTTCTCTTTCATAAATAATACATTAATTATACATGGGTTGTAAATCATTTATTTTTATTATATTTTTAATAATTATAATTTGGTGTTATTAATTGTTTAACAAAAATAAATATATTACTAATGAAACGAAACCTAACTGCTAGACATAGGCATCACCACTTTTTATGAGAGTGGGTCAAAAAAATCTATTTTTTTAAAATTTTGATTTCTGACCTAAAAAATGGTTTTAAGGCACTTAAGAATACTTGGCAACGATGAGCTTTACATTTTAATAGGAAGATCGGCTTATTATAGTTCTGCATATTTCTCTCAGTCCCATACAAAAAAACATCTCACCATTCGTTAATCATACAGCAAAACTCTAAAAACGATTAATAGGAAATTGAACGCTCTACAATAAAGATTTTGTATACTTTTTTAGCTAAATCTAACCATTAAACGATATTCAATGTCAAAGATAAAAAAATTAAATAATTTCATTTTTTTTTTAAATTTACAACAAAAAAGTTATTTTTCTTTAATGATTAGATTAATTAACGGCCTGCATTTTAAGCAGGCTATCAGTCTGATAAATATTTGTCAGATCTTGGTGAATACGTATAGTGACCTTTTTCGTAGAACGTTAAATTTTCTACACAAAACTGACCCAGAGTTTTTGATATCGAGCATCCTTAGGAGGTTCATAGGAACCATTTTTTCGGTATCAGAAGTCAACATTAAAATAGTCCGTTTCTTTTGGCCCACCCTTATATCTATGGTATCTCTCTTTATTTCTTCATTAAAAAAACAGATAAAATTAGCAGTTTAAACGACATTTGGTTAAAATGTTCAGTAAAATCTGTTTTTTCAATACACCGCATGTTTAATTTGAAATAGCAAAATTTCGTACCTTGGTACTAACGAGACTAGATTGAAAGGACAAACACATGACACAGCTTATTTATTTTATTATATGTAGTTTATCAGACATCCGTTTTCATGAGGGTTATGAGCGCGTGAGTCATAAAATGTACTGTATGTATTGTAAAGGTTGTGCTCTATTAAATTATTGTGGTAAAAAATTGAAACCCCGCCTACGTTTAAGCAGTTCTTAAAACAGTTTTGCAATGTCAATTCGTAATATGGAAATTGTTAAATAAGAGTTTTTCTGCATAATACTTTGTCCTATTCTTTGTCATTTTAATTAAATAGGTTGTCGATTATAAAATAGGATACGGTTTGGTCTAGTCCTAGCAAAGATAGTAATTTAAGACTTAGATGACTTTTAACATTTCATTGGACTGTGCTTCTCTAAAGCTCTATTAAAGCTTATATCATAAGTAGTATGTGTTTTTAAAGTCGAAATTTTATATATTGTTATATTTTTTGTCAATTGTTTCTTTAAATAGTATTTTATTGTTACCCCATTAATTTGATTCCCTAATTATATTAGTAATTCCTTTTGGCAAAAATTCTTTACTGTTTCATAGTGTTCCTGCGCAAATTTCGAATGATGGTTTGCTTTGTCTCATAATACATAGAAACAAGGTAGGATCTTGTGCATGACGTTTATCACGTAATCAAATTAGCAACAAAGTTAAAAAATTGTGTTTTTAACAGTTTGTTTGTTGTTTTACTTTTCTTTTCGGCAGATTTCTGACTTTAAAACTAGTTAAAGTCTAAGATAATTTGTTATTAGGTGCTTTAAACAGTAATGTATTACATAAATTCCGTTTAAGTTAATAATAATATTTTTAACTAGTTGCCATCAAGTGTTATATTTTTAGATTACCAGTTGTAGTATTATTCTAAAAACTTATTTCTTTAAGATCATCCATAAATTTAAAAAATGACCATAATTCATAAACATTGCAGCTTTCTTAGTGCTTCAATTTACATATTGCGGGCAAAAACTCACATCGCTACGTCATTGCACAGAGCAAACCAATTTGGAATCGAGGTTGATCCTATCTTGTATTCGTTGTATCATGGCTTTGTACGATTGCCGTGATTAGAGTTCTGTTGTTCATATTGTTTAGCAGACCCGTACGCAGAAATGGATTTTGGGGGAGGTAAGAAAAAAACACCAACCCAAAAAATTGAAGAGGAAGAAAAGAAAAAAAAGGTTCCTTACGTACAATACGGAAGCAAACCTACCTGAATAAACCTATAAACATACTTTCATTCGCGAATTCAAATATTAAAAAGCAATAAACACAGGGTTCTCACCTTTCAAATAGTATAAAACAGCAAAAAGACAAAATCCTCTATTTACACCCCCACCTCCGCCAAAAAGCCTATTCAATATCACTCCTGGGGGAGGGGGCAATTGCTCCCCCACCCCTTCCCCTGCCTACGGCTCTTTTGTTTAGTCTGAGTAAGTTCTCTAACAAAGTTTTTATATGTAAGCATGTCTATAACGTCGCTTAAATGGAACGTTAAAAAGGTTAAGTTAAATTTTGCTTTTATCATTGAAAATTTAATGATAAGTAGGAGTAACTTAAATGTTTTAACAAAACCTTTTAGTTTTTCGTAATTTTCTTAACAAATCTCAGCAACTTTTGGTTTAATTTGTGCAGTTTCAGTGGTAGGATCCTTAATCAAATAAATATTTACTCTCCTCGGAAAAGCGGGTTGTCCATCGGTAATTCATTGATTCTTTGCATTTTATGTTGATTAAAAAAAGTTTTAAATAGAACATCATATATCGTGCTTTTATGCATTTCAAAATGATTCTTACTTGGTAAAAAGCTATATTGATTAATAAAATAGTGCTAATATTCTCTGGTACAATAACTTTTTAATATACTTACTGGTCCACTCAAGGCTGGCAAGATACCCGTTACAATCTTTCCTGTAAGAATTCCCGCACCTTTCTAAAAAGAAATAATAACTATTAAAATCTTGCCGTCTATACACTATATTATGCGGTTGTGCTTTATATTACAGATACTAATAAATATGTATTTTTATATTATTCTATACAATACTATACTGTGACACCAATAAAGCTGCAATTTGTTATTGATATAATGTTATTTAATTTATTGTTTTATTGGATATAGGTGACATTTTATCCTGTCTAATAATTAAATTTAAACCAAGTAGGATTTTTTAAAATTTATTGTTTGACTAGATTTAAACGACAAGTACCTAAATAGTTAAAACTACATTTTTAATAATATTATTTATTGATTAAGTTTTTTATTACTAATTATTTATACTCGTCGTGCCATAATAAAAAATAATGTGGAATTTTTATGAAAGCCTGAAAAGGAAATGATCTAAACCAACAACAAAGTAAGACATTTGCGTCAACCTATTCGAAATATTTACATTAAGCTATCTTTGTCTAATCTTAACCTGCTAGTATTTAACACACTGAAAGTTACTTTAAATGAATTAAGCTGGCACGCCGTGTGCAAATCTTTGCATAAATTTAGACTATAACGTTTCGAAAAAACGCGGAAAGAGGTAAAACTTTTTGTTAAATTGCGCATTTTTGGGGTACCCTGTACAATTGAGAGAAGTATCCAAAATTTGCGCAACTTCAGAGAAAAGGTAGATGTGTTTTGGAGATATTCTCAAAAATGATAAATATGGACTTTGAATAAATTTATGTTATTATTATTAAAAGTAAAGAAATATTTGCAGGCTTAACTTTAAAAAATCTTATTGAATTGATTTTTATAAGTTATATTTTATTATCTATTTATTGTAGCATCAAAACAGTATTTTCATTTCAACTAAAAGTGTTGTAAGATAAAATACCATTTTTATTGCTGATCATAAGGATACAGGGCTGGTTTAACAGGTGTGGAGGTGCTGGGACAATGAGCCTGTGGGAGCCCCGTGAAAGTAAAAGTGACATGGGCGTAGCCAGGATTTTGTTTAGGGGGGCAGGCAAAGGAGAAATAATATTAAGTGGAGCTCTTTTTTTGATTAAAAAAAGGTCCTCAGGGTAACAGACCTGGCCTAAATTTTTTGTCTATACTTCACAGTAGTTAGACCTGTTAAAATGGGACTAGCATGTCTTTTTCCGGACAGTACGTTCTTTTAAAACACCTGGGGGCCCTTTGTCCTTCGGGGGACCCCTTCTTAACCCCCTGTCCCCCGCTTCCAGGGCATTCCAAACAATTTAGTACCACAGAAGCGGTATTTTACAAAAAGCGCTTAATTAAATAATTATAATCCATTTTTAGACTGAATAATAATATTAATTCATAACGTAATTAATTTATTAAATTTAATCAAGTTAACCCCTTTTATTACTACAACACTATAAAACTTTGTTAAAACCGATTAAGAAATATTTAGGATATAAATAAAAATATGTTATTTTTTTACTTTAACATTATTTATCTTGAAAACTATGCATTTCTAGATTTATGTTCATATTACCTTTTTTACCTAAAATTTGCTTATAAATAGTGCTTTTTATTTTTTACTGCAATTAGGAAACGCCCTGTATATTTTTAATGTATTCATCGTTGCGGAGTCCTTAACTGTTTGTATAATTTTAACATCAACCAAAAAGTATTTAACTTGTCCATTGGTTGGGGGAAGCTACCACCCTTGCCGGTATCTGGTTGCGCCCATGAAAAGTGAATGGAATTTTGTACCCAAAGAGCAGTAGAAAATGGTTCCTCATCAATAAATACGTATTTTGTGTTTACTTTTTTCAAAGTTGAAGACCCATAAATTCATTGGGGGAGGGGACGGGGCGGGGCTGCGGGCTCTTAAATTTGGCCCTGTAGGGATATTTTTATAATACCAATAAAAACTAGAAACCCAGTACAATTACTTACTGCTCCTGGGGGATTTGCAACTCCTTTAATAACAGCACCAAGAAGACCTCCAACAAATGCGCCAATATCTGAGCCTCCGCCATCAGTTCCACCCTAAAATATAATAATTATGCTTATTTAACTTAGCTTTGCTGTTAATTTAGTTTTTAAGTCAAAATAATATTACAAAATGTGAATTTTTATCAGACAATGAACCTTTATATTGGCCCATAATATTTTTGAGTCGTATTTTAGGCAAGAAAATGAGATATAGATTTTCTGTTTTCTTAAGAAAACTACACCCTCTTAAAGCTACATTCTAAATATCTAAGAGTCGTAAACAGCAATATCACAATTTACTTTATATTATTTTAGCTGTAAGTAATAAATATTGTAGTTTTTGTGTAAGAAAAAAGTATTATAGAATATTATTTTTTAGTTAAAATGCAGAAATACTTACACCCAAGAAGCTTCTTAATATTTCCGTTAAACCACTAAAGTCATAAGAACCATCCGGATTTTGCTAAAATAAAAAATTACAATTTTACTTTCATGTAACGACTCAAACGAATTGTTACTTACAGTGCTTAAACTTCCCAATAATCCTATAATGGCTTCTAAATCTATGCTACCATCAGGCTAAAAGCAGAATTATACAAGATAATAAGTATATTTACAAAAATAAATCTTTCTAACTTTTATTTACATTTTTTTAAATTTCTAACCAAAAATGTCATACGAATCTTTAGGTTCCCTATTCAAAATTTAAAAAAATGCAAAATCTGATTGTATTACTATTAATGACGCTCAATACTGTAGACAGATAGGTAATTAGAGATCTTAATAATTATAATTCATAGATAAATACCAAGTATACTTTTGAAATATTTTTAACATTTATATAATATATTAATATTTTACATTGTACTGAAAGATGTAGTTTTTAGTATCATCCGAGTCATGAAAATAGCTTACTACAGTCAAAGAATACATTTAATAGCTAACTCAAGATAGTTATTTTGTGCTACAGTAATTCTTCAATAATTTAGTTTAATAATTATAAACTAATAAATAAATTATTAAATTTCGACAAACGTCATTAGTAAATATTAAAATCATAGGAAAGGGTGCTCCCCGAAAAAAATATTCCCGACTATGGCCGGTAAAGTACGTAATTACAGAAATACAGAATTTGGGTAGTAAGAACGTATCAGATATATGTAGATTTTCGTCCGATTGAAAAAAAAAAAAATTAGGTCGAGACGGGGCTTCTTTATTTATCTTTTTTTTTGAAAAAGTGACGAGGTCTCAATGTGACTTGAAATAACTTAAAAAACTTTATATTATCTGTAAAAGCTTTTCTTCTTAATCCTTAAATATTTTCGTTGTTTTGGTTTTCTTTTATTATAATTAAAGTAATTAAATCGACTAAAAGTAATAAATTACCCTACTAAGTCCACTTAAAAACGCAGACAGTAACCCAGTTATCATATTTCCACCTTCTTCCTCTTCACTACTCTCTTCTTCTTGAGAAGCATTTTTTTCTATTTCTTGTCTTGGAATTCTTGATTCATTTGCTTGATTTTTGTTTACTTGGGAAACGGGATCTATACTTGGGGTGGCTGGAAGGTTTGGCATCTTAGTTTTAGTTGATGTGGAATTTTGATTTTGCGAAGTCGAATTTTGTAAAAGCTTTGTGTCATTCTGGAATAAAAATTAAATAATTACTGTGCTTTAATTATAGTTTTTTTCTTCTTTTTTTCTTTAGTGTTAATTTTAGTATTATCAAGTGATTACTTCTTGATTATAACAGTATTTTTTAAAATAGAGTAAAAAACCGTAGACAAAAAATTAATATTTCCTAATAAAGTACGTTTTTTGTTAGTGCGTGTCAAAAATGTGTTAAAAATAAAAAAAAATCACATTTAAACAAACAAATGTACTCGGAAAAATTAATATTTCATTACAGCTCGTCGGCGGGAAAAATGAAAACTTTCTTAAGTAAAATAAATGAGGCAGGATCTGCAAACCGCAGTTTTTGACAAAATCAAAAGAACCGGGTTATGTATGGAATATTATACTTTAAATAGTGTTCCATTGACAAATTAAAAATTTTCTTAAGTAATTGTATTTATTATATCCCAAGCTCTTAAAAATGTTTGACATTTTATACAAGGGCGCAACAAAAAGCTGTTTTCCTAAAATAATCTAATTATGCAAAAGCTGCGGTTTGCAGATCACCTGCTCAAATAATGATAAGAGTGATAACAGATGCTTTAAACTAACTTCTATATAACGATAAGATAAAAATTTAAAGCAAGAAAGCGGAGAATAAAATCTAGGTGGAAGATCGTAAGTGGAAGTTGGTTGGAGGAGCCTGGTCAATCTTATTCCATGAAAACAAAAAGAAAACACATTTTGTAATAATTAATCATGAAAATAGGTTAAGTCAAATGTTTTTTTAAGGATATTAAATTCTCTTTAAGATTTTTTTAGTTTTTAAAATCGGCTCAGTGGTTTTCGAATAAATTCAGCCTAAATACCGGGTGACCCTGGCCGGTGGTATTACTCCTATATCTTTTTTATTTTTAAAACATTAAAATGAAATAACGCACGCAGGTATATAACATAAATGTGAAATGATTCACAAATTCAATTGTTTTCTAGCACTTCCAGTTTTGCCAGAAACGACCTTATCTTTCTTGTTTTAAACGAAACGCCTGGTTAATTTTGACTTTTTTAAATTAAAAATTACATGCCAAGTATAGTAACACGGCATTTGCTACTTTTTGACATTTACCCTCTAATATTTTTAATTTTTAATCCAGAGTGCCATGAATACGATGAAACGGTAAATTTTGACCAAGGAAATATAACGATAGATCTATCTACGAGTATTTGTCATGCACAGGGTGACGCCTTTTCGTTGACCTTTCAGGGTATAGAAGAGATAGAATCTGACCTCTCAATCTTAATTTCAATTTTTAAAAAATTCAGTGGTGAAACTAAATCATAGCTAACTTGATTAGTTTGGAGATACAGGATGTTTTTCAAATTTTGTCAATTTGTCCAGGCACTTGTAACTCGCTTGATATTAGAAATAGAAAAAAAATGTAATTAGAAATGTCTGGGAATTTTTAAGTAGAATTCAGTGGCGTTCCTATATTTTTTTATTCACTTTTATTTTAAAGTTTTAACACAAAGTTGTTTTTTAATGGAACACCTTGTATATTTTATTATCAATTAAAAAGTATCCTTAACTGCTATCAGAAATACCACATATGACATATATATTTTTAATAGTTTCGAAAATATGGCCATCATAAGGATAAATACAATGAATAATATATTACAGAAGCATAGATATTTTTAAAAGGTTTAATAAAATACCACATTTATATTATATGATGAATCTAAAAAATGGTAGATATACGCACTAAGATTTGAAAGCTCATATTTCTGTTAGAGAAAAAAATTAAATGTGGTAAATTCTTAAAGGCCTTTAATGGCGATAAAATATACAGGATGTTTTATTTAAAAAATACGATTTTATTATTGAATTCCTGAGAATGGCTAATGACTAATTAAATATATAAAATATATTTTTTTGGCTTTTAAGGCAATCTTCCTATTGGTAAGAAAATATAAAGTATGTTTCATTAAAAAAACAACCTTGTATTATAACTGTCAAATAGAAGTAAATTGAAAGAATACAGGTAAGCCACTGAATTAAATCCCTAAAACTTTTCTATTTACACCTTTTTCTCGTCAATTTCGAGCGAGTTACAAGTGCCTAGCCATATTCACAAAATTTTAAAAAACACTCTGTATCTCCAAAACGTATCAAGATAGCCATAATTTACTTTTATCATCAAATTTGTTTAAAATTAAAATCGAGATCGCGCAATCAGATTTGTTTTATCTCTTTAGTTTTCGCCATATCCTGCAAGGTCAACGAAAAGGCGCCACCATGTACAAACTGTACAGTTAAGAACGTTTTATTCAGCATTAAAGGATAAAATATAAATTTCTGTAAAAAAAAATTACAAAAAAATATTTAATTTTAAAGTTTATTAATTACGTACTCATAGCGTTGGCAATAATTTTTGGAACAACGTAATACAGTATACGTAACACGTTACTTACATCAAAACATTTATTACTTAAAAATAAAAATGTCACTTTATCCAATTAAAAATAGGTTTTTAATAAATATGTTGCAATTTTTCGTTAACGATACTTCTACAATAAGGCAATTACAATTTTATAGATATTCAATTTAATAATTGTGCAAGAAGTTCTTAAAAGTGACATAACTATGCTGCAGTAAGAAACGCAATTTTAACATGTGTAGGTCATTAATGTTTTGTAATAAAATGAGATATAAATATGAGGTTAAATGGTCATTAACGAATTATTATTGTAACCTTTGGCCTCGATGTCTTGTTAACGTAAAAAATAATATTGTTATGTGTTTATACAAAAGTTACCAAAGTATTTTAATTGCATTGTATTTTCTTTTCTTTTCTGTGGGTTTTACAAAATTGCTGTACCTGTATGACAATATTTTTATGTAATAACCATTTGGTTCGAATAAAATTATTTTGCAAGAATAAAAGGTGATAAAATACATTTTTAAAGAAAGTTTGTACAAAATGTTTTTTTTCAATATCGTACTTATTTAAAAATAATTTTACAAAAAAAAACGGCGACCATTATTTATTTTTTGGGACAGTTAATCGGTGGGTTTACGAATTTTAAAAGAAAATATTTAAATTGGTTAAAGAAAATTAACTTGTGATATGAAACATTGCTTTGTTTAATTAAAAAAAAATATTTATAACAATTGCTATTTTTAATAAAACATTAAGGATATACAGAGTAGGTCGGAAAAACTAGAAACTGTATAGAGTAAAGTACATTAATTTACAAAAATACAACAAAAATGTCAAAAAGAACACTTATTTAAAATTAAAAGTTTTCAATTTCAGTCAGCTTTCTTTAAAAGTGTTAAAAACATTTATATAATTTATATTTGCTATACCTACCTACGTTCACAGTGTGTGTACAAGGATAGGTGTTACAAGAGGACAAATACACCAACTTTTTTTAATTTTCAAATAAAATTCTGGAAAAAGTAGTCGTAAGATCCAAACGTAATAAATACAAAATTTTACCTTAATTGGGATTATACAGGGCAAGTTATACGTAAAAATATAAAAAATGGACTCAGAGTACTAGTATTTTTTAAAATAAAACAAAATTGTATATATGTAAATGTTGTAAAGAATTACATTTTATGACAACATTTGAAATAAAAGCAATTTAAAAAAAAGGTTTTTGATATTTTTTAGATGTATTAATACCTTAATACTAAGTACAAAATTTGTTAAATTAGTAAACTAGTATCACTTTTAACGCTTTTTAAGATAAAAGAGAAGATGTGTTTTGTATGAGCCCTTGTATATTTTATTACCATTTAAAAGATTCCTTACACTATCTACCAAAGATAAAAAAACAGAGCAAAATTATATAAAAAAATCTTTATTTGATTTTAAATTTCTCTTAAATGTTTCTGCTTTTTTTTTAGTATTTTTTTAAAACATAAAGTAAAAAAAAATCAGATTTTTTTACTTTAATGTAAGCTTAAAATTTTGAAGTAAAATTTAGTTTTCCACATTATTTATTTAACATTTTCTGCTATTTTTAAGAATAAAAGTTGGCTTTTTATTTGGTAATTTTTATAGTTTTAGCTACCACTTGCCCTGTATAATCACAATTAAAGTAACATTTTGTTTTTATTAGTTTTGAATCATGTTACATGGTAACCAGGTTATATTAAATAGGGCCATAAGAGTGCTTAGTTTGTTAATTTAGTGGTATGTGATTTTTGAGTTACTTAGTCTTTCATCAAAAATATATCAAAAATAAAAAAGATCGTCCTAATTATTTTAAATTTTTATAATAAAACGACCTAAAAACTATCATAATGTGCTTTTTAAACATCTGCCTCAAATTCCTACACAATAGGTATCTTTTAATTGTAAACAAACGGGATGAATCGTTTTCGCCAAATAATGCAGTTTAATAAAATGTTGTATAATTATTTTTATTGATTACAAACTTTATTTCTTAAATAAGATAAATTTTCTTAATGACATTTTGCTTAAAAATAATAAATAAAAGTGGTTTTCTCTTGGAGAAAAATCAAGGTTTTTGCTAACAGCAAGTTTGCAAATTTTATTTACAAGCAAAAATTTGTATGCAGAATTACTTTGAAACAAAAATAAAAGTTTTGGTTCATTTGTCTTCTTGTAAACCCCATCCGTGGACAGTCTGTATAATATAAAGAGCTATTCTGCTTTTTCAATAATATAAAAAATTAAAATAAAACTTTACAAGAAATAATAAATATTTCTTTTTAAGTATTTTGTTTATTGATAAAATTTATATTCCCAGGAAACAAAATAAACTTTAAAAAATGAATTTCAGGGTGTTATGTAAAATAGGGTCATGGAGTTGTTTACTTTGTCAATTAGTATAAAAAATACGACCAATTGCGGCTAGTTTAAACTATACAGGGTGATCATTTTTAAGTCGACCTATTGCTAACTTCTGTATTATTGGAGATACGAAGTTGGTTAAACTAGTAGTAATTTTCCGGTAATTAACGTGGTGCCAACAAAAAAACAATTAAACATCGGGTAGAATACCATATATATTGAATCACCATTAAATAGATATTTTAAAGAGCTTTAAGAAAATAGCCATATTTGATATGTCTATCTCTTATAGTTTTGAAATTTGCATCCAAATCTGAAAACTATGTTAAATTTCATTATCTCTACACCTCCAAGCTATTAGCCCTTAGTTTAGTGTCAAAGATAAAATAGACATTATATCGTCAAGATTTTCAGATTTAAATGGCCATATGTACCAAAACTTCAAGAGATAGACATATTCAATGTGATATTTTCTTAAAGCTCTTTAAAATATCTATTGCAATGGTGGTGCAATATACAGCGTGTTCTATTTAAAAATGCCAGTTTATTACCAAATTCCAGAGGATGGCCATATTTCGAAACTATTAAAAACTGGATAACACATATATGGACCTTTTTGAATGGTCTTTGATGAATCAATGAATCTCCTAAATAGTAATATAATATACAGGGGTGTTCCATTAAAAAAGGTATATTTTTTGCAATAAATCAAAAACCAGATGTTTAATTGTTTTTTTGTTACCGTTAATCAGCGGAAAAAATGCTACTACTTTGCTAATTTAACCGACTTCGTATCTGCAATAATAAAGAAGTTAGCAATAGTGCAGACTTAAAAATGATCACCCTGTATAGTGAGTCAAATTGTCAGTGTACTACCGCAACCCTTTAGTTTTAAAAAACTTTCTATATTGTTCTATATTTAAACCAAGCTAAAGACATGTAATTAGTTGTTACGTTTGGATCAATCGCATTCAAGGACCTATTTTTCGCATAAAAATTAATTGTGGTTCTGTTCATTATAATAAACCTATTATATTCTTGCTTAACACATTTTAAATAAATATGGAAATCTATGTGGTAAAGTTTAACAATTAAACAATTTTCATGGTTAATTTACTTTGTATTTTGTGGAGAACAAATACTAGGTAATCTAATCATTATATAAAAAAAACAGCAATTAAATTATGTTAGTGACCAGTTTTATTAAATTAAAATGTAACACATTATAAAGAAGTAAAAGTACAAGATTTATGACCAGAACAAAGATATATTAAATATGTAAACAACATGCTGCAAAAGTGAGAACTGGACAATAAAAAATTACATAACTAAGCATTTATTAAATCTTCCTTATTATGATTTTATGCACACCTAACAGAAAAATGTATTTAAAATAAATTAGTATACAGTCATTCAAAGTTATTGTCCGCCATTAGTTACTTTTCTATTTTTCTAATTTAAATTACAAAATTTGTTAAATAAGTAAACTAGTAACACTTTTAACACTTTTTAAGATTAAAGAGAAAAAAATACCACATATAATATCCAATTTTAATAGTTTTGGAAATATGATCATTCTTAGGCAGTGCCGGATCAAGCGTGAATACGTAAAGCGACGCTAGATGAAGAGAGGCACAAATTTAGGATGAACAGAATGTAAAACTGCACTGAAACGCTCTGTATATGGTATAACCATAAACAAGATATTTTAAAGAGCTTTAAAAAATACAATTTGATATACATTTCTTGCAAATATAACCATCCAACATAAAAGCTAAAAGGCACTGGCTAAACGACCGCCGGCGGTTTTGCTTAATTTTAAGAAGAAAACCGCCGTCCGGCGGTTTTTTATCTCTACCTATATAATAACCGCCAAAAATTATAAATAATTTGGTATTAGCGGCGGTTTTGCTTATAAAAACCGCCCAATAATTGTTAAAGTTAACCTTTCTTTAATAAATATTTGTTTTATTGTTTAATATTATTTTTAATAGCAGTAAATAGCATGAGCGAAAGTGGTTTTAAAAATCTGAGTCAAAGGCGAGAATATTTTACTTTTGCGAATGCTATTTATTTAAAGAGATTACTAGGAACGAGTATTCCAATTTTTCCACAGGAAAAATTAGATGCATGAGGCATATTTGGTAACATTATTTCCTGAGTTAAATAAACATTTTATTTTAATACATTTTTTTATTAAAAATAAAAATAATAATTAATAAGAATATAACTTGCAACTTGTCGAACTTGCAAGAAATGTTTTTGATTTTTTGGCCCGGAAAAGTTGACAGTTGTTCAGTAATTTTTCCACTTAAAATTTATATTTGACATACCAGTGTTTAATAGCGATTGGTCCAAATTAAAAGAAAGGAAATATTTATTATAACTAACGTTTTCCTATATTTTTGTTAGGGATTCTATGAAAAACGGTAAAAGGTATCGATTCAAATAAAGTATACCCCTTTGTAGCAAAAAGGTGAAGAAATTAAATGGCCAAAGGGCGATTCCCGACATTAATTTTTAAATCACTATATTAGTTGATTTTTCTTTGTTATAAGTGCAAAAGAGAAAGTTGAAATAATATTCATTAAATTTTTATTTGATTTTGCTACATATTTGCTTTTTGGCTCGTTTAAAAAAATAACAATTTGAAGAATTGGTACAAATTGTAAAATCATACCTGAAACACTGGCGAAAAACAGGTGTTTAAGATTTGAATTTCTGACGAATATTGACTTATTTAAAATAGAAATAAATAAAGATTTGTTACAGCAGGCTGTCAGAAATGTTTGCAACCGTTCGGTAGCTGTTCGGATTCTATCACGTCAAATTTGTCGTTCCAGCTGTGCCATGTTTGTAATTGTTGTTCTGAGTAGTTTTAAGGTGTTGGAAGCATGTTGGAAACTGTTTAAAAAGTTTGCACACTTTCTTCAAATATTAGTAACAATTTTTAACTTAAGCTTTCTGGTATTGACGTATAAGCAGAAAACTGTTGCCAACATTTCTGACAAATGTTTAAAACAATTTCTGCGTTTTACGATTGTTGCTAACATGTTTTCAACATTTTGCTAGAACAAACCTAATATAAGCGACAACAAAAGTATACCAGTAAGTCTTAAACAGGATTTGATCCCATATTTTATTTCTATATAAATAAAATGGATGTTTATTTTTACTTAAATTAGACTGGTTGCACCCGCAATTAACTTAAAAATGCATAATTCATTATTTAATTTGTTTTCTTTAGAGCTTTCATTTTATGTACTTTGTTACTTCAATACCTTACAAAACATTTAGACATAACATAATTAATGTATCACAATTAACAGATTCATGCGTTTTTTGTCTATAATCTGAGGAGGTAGGGCCAAATTTGTTGCACCAGCGATGACAATTTTAATCTTCCTTCTGGCTTTTAAAATATTATTTTAAAATAAAGTGATAAAAATATACAGTAAAATTATTAAAGTGTAGACGTTTAAAGACCTATTTTATTTAACATATTTTTTATTTAATTATATGAAACTTTTAACATGTGTCTAAATGTTGCACCCGCGATAATTAAATGACCCCAAAGCAAAATATCTTTGTCACTTTTGTTAAAAATACATGCAAGAAAAAACGTCTCTCCCTGTATAATCACGACTTTATGATAAGCCATTTACCTATTAAAAAAGCATTAGTATGAGTTTATTTAGTTGCCCAAATATTATTGGTACTGTAGCAGCAGTTATAATTGAAATAAGGACTTTTTTAGCTTAAACTTTGAAAGACAAAAGCTCCCTAAACAAGAGCGATAAAACTTTTTATACGAAGTAGTAATATAATTTTTGTCCACTGTATTACTCCTGTCATTTCCGACCTTACCTTTCCGGACACCCTGATTATGGTTGTAAATAAAAATAATTAATTTTTATACAGGCTGTTACAAATTCGAGGAACCCCATTAGGATCTCGGAAACGGTAAGAGATACAGAGTTGGTTAAATTAAAGCAAAGTTGCGCATTTTTATGCCTAACAATATTTCGTTTTAAAAATTTAAAAATTTGCACCCGTTCCGGAATTTTTTTTCTCGGTTTGTCTGAAGAGTTTAAAACTAATTGCCACTTTTTCTGTTCTATAAAATAATATCACTAAATTCAAGATCCGACGTTTTGTTTTTGAGCCACCATCATCAACTTTGTATTTTTAAAATGGGCGGAATATTTGGTTTTAAACTTAGTAAACTTGTAATTTAAGACGAAACGTCGGATGTTAAATTTAGTGATATTATTTTATAGAAAAGAAAAAGTGGCAATGGTAATGTGTCGTTAGTTTTAAAACATATCTTCAAATAAACCGAGAAATCAATGAAAACTGTTTCGCAAAATTCCGGTTTTTGCCGGATAACTCCAGAATGGCTGCAAACTTTTAAATTTTTAAAATGGACCGTTTCCGAGATCCTAATGGTGTTCCTCAAACTTGTAACAGCCTGTATACCATTTTTTTAATTAGGTACTTACCCTATCTGAAAATTCTGTGCTAAATGGAATTATTTTCTTTGTATAATTCTGTGTCTTGGTATTGGTTAAGTTTTCTTTAAAGTATATATCAAGGTCCGCAAATTCTACCTTATACTTGGTAAGGGAGTTGTCATCATCCTAAAATAAAAATGTATTTTTTTACGACCGTTAAAAAAATAGAGTTTTTAATCCTTAATATGAGTATAAAGTATTCCATTCTAGAACACTATATAAAGTGTTAAAAAAGTGAAATTTTTTAACACTTCGAAGCTCTTTTTCACATTTTAAATTAGTGTTTTCATGCCTACTACAATAAACTTAAATATTAATTTATGAAATGTATGTAACAGTAAACGCTACATCAACTGAACCAAACGGTCAAGTTACCTTTGATTTATTATTTCTTTTGGCTCATGTGTCACTGGTTTTAAAATTTGACATTTTGCGAATAAATTTAATAGAAATTATCGAAAATTAATAGTAATTATGAATTTGGATGACCAAGAAATTGAAAAGGAATTTAAATGTTTTGGTATAATTTCTACAAAAAGTAAGTACATACAATTTTCTAAAATTAAATCATAAGTGCATAGGTATAAAAAGGATAAATGTATTTTAAAAATTAGGGAGGCTATGATTTTTATTAGCAATATAATGGCTGTGCTGCAAAAATTAAAATTGATAAGTTTAAATAAATAAAACAGGTTTAAACTGGTAATTTGGGAAATTTTTATACGCTCGTAGAAAGAAATATAGTATGTAACACATGCACAAAGTGTCTTTTTCTTACTCATGGGGTTGCCGCACTCGTGTAACGGCTCGTGCTGTCAAATTTCCCATTCGTATAAAAAGTATCACTTTATGCACTTGTTACATAGATTACTATTTAACTCACTAATTTATTTAACTATTATGTTTACGTAATATAAACATTATTTAATTAAGTATAAAAATAAGAGTTAATAAAAGTGAAAATATGTTTTTAAATAAATAAAGTGTATAGAGATTGTTTGTACTTTTAATGTCTAAAGTAACAATTAAATAAAACTAGGTTTGTCAATGCTATACCCGAACAAAACTGGGGGTGTTCATTGCTTAACCTTAAACAATATATAATTAAATATTATATCATAGAATGTTGTTTTTACGAGAATCCTTGTTTTATTTATGTACCCTTTAAATATTAGGTCGGTACATGATAGTATGGTTGAAGTCAGAGTCGTACGCAAGGGCGGCAACCTCTTTAAAAGTTAGTGTATAGAGCTGCGCTGACACCTAAGCGAAGACTTTCTTTTTTTTCATTTAAATATTTGTTTTGCGTACGTTCTTTAATTTTTACGATTACAAAAACAATTACAAAAAAACTTCCTTTCACTTTTTAATTCCATGACCCTTCGGACCAGCCCTGCGAGGGGGCCATATCATCATTAAATACCCAAAAATTTGTCATCTAAATTTTTGTTTTGCGTACGGCCCCTGGTTTAAGTGGTTTCAGAGGTATAATATATATATATATTTTAACAAGGTCGATTAAAAGCGAGTTAATTTCCAAACACGTTATAATTTTTAATAGTGTTGTATTTTCTTTTGGTAAAAAAAGAATTTAAAGATGTTTTAAATAAACAGCAAAAGTATTGTGCCCAATCCGGGACTGTATTAAAAATTATTAAAAAAGGAGCTTTAGGAGTTATATAAAAGAAATAAAATTACTACCAAAGTATCTAAGAAAACCGAAAACTTGTTTTGTTAAATTAGTTTTAGTTATTGAACTATATTAATAATATTGGGTTTACATATGCAGACATTCTTAATAACTTAAATATTTCTTTACTGATTCACCTACGTAAGTATCGTTAATGTTTGTACTGGTATTTAAAACATATTTAAATTTAAAACTATTTACAATTTCCAGTAAACCAGGTAAATATTAATATACTCTGTCTTGTGTTAATAATTACCCAGTAAAAATAATGCGTGGAGAACTAGACCGGACCATCCCACAATTTAAAAAAAGGAGTTTACCATGTACTTTCTTAATAAAAGATTATTTACATATTTTGCGTCCAGTGTTTAAAAATAATGATTATAAGATAGTATTAGTTGACTTAGTCCAATTTGGCCCTTATAAATAGCTATTGAAAAGTACATGTCAAAGCATTTTTTTGATTTGTTGGATAGTTTGCTTGCTGGTTCTCAATGCCTTAAATACGGTTACAAAAAAAAAAATGTTATATGGTGTATTTTTACAGTCCCTTACATTATATTCTGCATTTCCAGTAATTTTTTGCACATATGATGTTGGATAGGTTGCAGGATGAGAATGCACTGAAGTAATAATAATAATAATAAAATACCAACCAAACATTATACTTCACTGGACTTTTAAAAATTAACAAACAACGCTTTTACTGAGAACTTTTCTTATCTAAACCTCAATCAAAACTAAAGAAAATACTCATAAATTTGCAGAAGGAAGAATGTGCAATGTGATTACCAATTTTTAAATATTGTTATTTTTATAATGACAACTTTTTGTGATTTGGTAATAAAAATGTTAAAGTAAAATTATGATTTCCCAAACAAACATTGACCATTGTTTTTAAGAGGGTATTTTAAAAATATGATTTGTTGACTGTCTGTCTTCCTTTTAATACATATAAATTATAACTACGTAATTTCTTTTAAATTACAGTAGAGCCAGTCAACATGAAACTTTCAATAAACTTATTTTTTCGGTTGTATTAAAAGCATTAGCTAAACATTTTATTTATTTCAGTTATTGATGTATCATTGAGTTATTTTCAATTTATAATTTACTATTTAAACTATAAATTTTTTAGAGTAATTTATATTTTTATAGTTTTATTATTTTACATGCCGAGCTTTCGGAAAATTTATTTCCTATCAAGGCCTAAAATATGGAAAAAATATAAAATTAAAGTTAAGTTAAATTATATGGGCAAATACATAAAATATATAAATAAAACTAATAATTTTCAGTTTCTATTTTACTGATCGGTCAAGATTATATATATATATATATATATATATATATATATATATATATATATATATATATATATATATATATATATATATATATATATACCTATATTCTTTCTTTCATATATATCTAGTCGAGAAGTGAGTTTTCTGCCAAAAATAGTTCCTGTAATCGTAAAGGTATGGTTGCATACAGAGGAACTTAGGAGACATCCATATATTACGCCCCCTACTCCCCTAGTGGGATTTTTGGTCATCATTATTAAAAATATTGTCAAATATTAACAAATGAAATAGTAACAATTTTCAACTTTTTGACACAGAATCCGATTAAATGTAGTTTACGTCCAAGCAAATATTATAATGAATATACAGGGTATTTTCTAACAACGGTACGAAACTTTAAGGTGTGATTCCTTAAGTCATTTTATTTAAAAAAGTTTTTATAAACATATGTCCGGAGCTGCTTTCTTATTGAGATACAAGGCTGTTGAAATTTAAGTAAAAAGAATAGTTTTTCTAAATATTTTTAATATGCTTGAGCCAATTTAGATAAAATTTGGTACACTTATTTAAAGTAATAAGGCGCTTATTTAGTCTTAATCAGATTGTTATTATTGGTCCAGTGGCGTCTCAGTGGGCACCGCAACTTATATTATTAAGAGAAAAAGTATGGCACTGACATTTTGACGTTTTTACATTTTTCTATAATTAGGCAATTAATAATACAACTTTTTAGTCTTCAGCATTTTTGTTCTACCTAGCTTTGTGTTCAAGAAAAAAATTATAGCCACTTAAATTTCTTTTAAAAAGTACCCATAGACGACATAGTAAAAAAACAAAAATAAACATTTATTTGCTTTCAAATAAATGAACAGTCGTGTGTTTTGTCGAAAATAATTATTTTTCTTATCTGCTAAGGTCAAAATTGTTTATTTTTTATTTTTGATTGTTCTTTATGCTGTTTATAAATACTTTTGTATTACTTAAAGTAACTTCAATTTTTTTCCCGAAAACAAAACAAGAAACAAAGAAAATACAAGAGAAATAAAAAGTTGTATTATTAATTGCTTGATTACAAAAATAATATAAAAACGTTAAAAAAGTCAGTGGCGTACTTTTCTTTCTCAATATGTTTCGTACCTACCGTTGTTAGAAAACACCCTGTATTTACGAAATGTGGGCTCATAAAATCCTTTATTTTAATATAATATGTATTAATATATAAAAAACAACTATTTAGAGTGATTCTCACACACCTTTATTTTATAGAAAGAAAAGAAGAGTTTGTTGGTTAACTTAAATGGTACATACAGGGTAGGAGAAAAAAGTTGCAACGTTTTAGAGAAATTTAAAATAGTGTAGATAGCACCCCCTAGTTAACACATGATAATTATTAGCGGTTCTGAATAGTCTATATCAAAAATCCCTAGATACCGATTTCATTACGAAAAAACAAAAGTTATAGAAAACTATAAAAACTATATTTTGTTACTTTTACTCCTTGCATCTTTCTTATTATTAACTTTTAAAAATGGGTACGTCTAAAACATATTATTTTGGTATATAAATTCCGAGGTTTTTCTGTGTACCATTAATTTAGCGGACGCCTGTATAAAAATTACCCTTAAATAAAGGAAGGGGTTTTTATGGTTTACCAATGTACTTTCTTCGTTCTTTTATCCCTAGAGTTTCTAGAATGTGGAATTTGCTGCCCGCGGAGGTCTTTCCTTTTTCCCCAAATCTTCAATCAAGTATTTAAGTCCCGTGTTAACAAACTCCCTCTTACCTCGCTTAAGACACCCACGGTAGGTTAGTATTTAGGCTTTTAGCCTTCGTGGTTTGTCCAAAATAAAAAAAAAACTACGGATTAAAATAGTATATTGCATAACATGTAGAAAAAGTGATATAGATACATATTTCCAGGAAATGGTGAAGTTTGCTGCAGCAACCACCAAGAGTCCTGAAATATGCTTTTGGGACATTTCATAGTAATTGGTGTAACATTTGACACTGGAATTTCACTAATTTTAAGCTATAATAATGTAACTAAAACTTATACTATAATAAAATGTATCTTATAATAAAAAATAATAGCTAATTAACAACATCCGTTTGTAAAAACCCCGATTACTTCCTACGTTTTTCGAATTCATCACTTGACAGAATGTGACTAGTGGAACATTGGAAAATCCTTCTCTCTTACCGCGACATACTTAAAGTAGAATTTTCGTTCGGCAACTGAACTTTTAAGAAATATTTTCTTCCCAACTTAAAATTTGTCCTACATACATTTGTTATTATAAAGATATTATTACTTACAAAGAAGAAATATTTTTATAATTTGTTTTTTTAAATGTGACTGGTGGGACAAGTACAAAATGTGTACATAAAGTTGTTAATTAAGAACACTTTTATATTATTCTAACTTTACAAACATTATTATTTATTTATTTAACCATAAGAAAGAGCGATCGAGTAGTACCCTATTTTAAAAGACTCTTGACCCTGATTACAACTGCCAAATTTAAAGTATCTGCTATTATTATCGCTAATATGACAGCTTTTTTAAAATTTTAGTCATTTTCTCTTTTTCGCCTGAAATGACCTTTTTTACGAGTTGCACATACTGTGTTTTCTCTGGTCAAAATATTTTTTATTTTTAAACTAAGTAGTATTTATTTTAGTTTAATAAATATAAACATTGTAATTATTAAATTTCTATGTAATACATTACCATGGTATCACATTGTCACGTATTGTTGATCAGTACCGTATTAAGCACTAGGCGGACTAGGCTACAGGCTAGGGCACCGGCACCGTGAAAAAATAGGCGCCAGAAGGGGAGATTTAAAATAAGCACTATAAGCACTCCAGCAATTCCAGCCTAGGGCGCCTCTAACGGTTAATACGGCCCTGTTGTTGATTGATTTTGACAAACGTCAGTAAGTATTTAAAGCATCTAAAAAATTTAGCGTCTGGAAAAAATATTCTCGGCAATGGCTGGAAAAGAACATTGCCGTGCCACGTCTTCTACCTACAAAAATAATGCATTTTGAACGTAAGAAAACGGATTGGAAATACGTGGATATCTGTCCGATCGGAGAAAAAATCATTTTCTGAAAGTAGAGTTTGTTAAATACGCTTTACCTTTTATTAAATTAAAAGTAATTAAATGCTTATATTAAGTAATGTCCAGTCATACTAATTGCATGTAACTTAACAGCAGCGTACCCAGTCAGTGTCTTTGTCCGATCACGTAATAAAAGGTACTACAAATAGTCAAGGTTGACATGATAATCAATAATTGCTGAAGTTTATTTATTTATTTTTTAGTTTTGGGTGGAATACCGGTTTCCAGTTTAGGAAACCTACTTTGGTTTTAGTCCCTGGGCCAGTAATTAAATGCACTTCATGATAAGAGCACTTTTAAAACTTTTCTAAGGGAATTCCTTTTGACGAGCTTACCACGAATATTCATACCGCCACACATAAAAAAGATGCTTTAACCCAGTCTGTTAATGTCAAATCCTTCGGATGTCGGACTGGGCGAACGCGTCACTTTTTTTGTCGGGTAAGTTTACTACAATGTTTTGCATGAAATTTTTAAACACTGTGCCAAAAATCGTAAGGTTTACACTCACAAAACCCGCCTAGTCCGATACCCGAAACATGTGTTTGAGCCCTTTGGTTTCATGACTGTAACCCTTACCATTTTTGACAAAATATTTAAAAATTGTTTGTAAAACATTGTGGTAAACTTCAACTAGTAACTAATTTTTTGTCTTCACCGTACGAAGGTGTAAAACAGCTTTACATTTTTTTATTATTAAAATTAAACGATTTTCTTTTAAAATGGAAAATTTATTTGGAAAAATATTGGTGTTCTTTACGGTTAGACACATGTATATTATTGCTTTATTTACTATTACTTGGTACCCTAAATAATATATTTTTTCGATGACAAATAAAAATTTTATTTTTAATTTTTTTCCGTCCGTATAAAAGTTGATTTTTTAACTACTTTTCACTTTAAACAATAAGTCATGTCCTTAAGTTTTTTGCATTTCTTTTAAAATATCCTGCATAGAAAAACCGTTATGGAAAAATACTCCAGTTTTAATTACGTGTCTAAATTTAGTCAAAGAGAATAGAAAACAAAATGCTCTCTGAAAAAGTATTAGAATATAAATAATTATGATTTTATCTAAAAGCAAACATAACATTTTATATTTTAATAAAGAGATTATTGTTTCGTATCTTTTAAGTATTATATATTTAAATTTGTTTCTTCAAACCGCTTTTACATAATAATAAACACCTATAAATATGTTAATAAACTCTGGCGAAATTTTGTCCCCTGATCTCATCGTGGATAATAAAATTTAAAGAAAGTTCGAAATTAGGTGCTAGTTGAATTGTTAATGACATGTAAAAATTCGTAAAAGAGTAAATAGGTTTTCAAAGAATACTTTTTGGAGTTTTAGGGGATCCTAATTTTTAAGTTTTAAGAATACCATCAACTAGTTGCAAAAACTCTTTTATGTAGAGTTTTTATAATCCATCTTAAAATTGTCGTAATTTGGTAAGATGCAAATTAATAGACTTTCTAGTTGAATAAATAAAACTCACTCATACACAAATAGATTGTGTTTAAATAAGTATTAAAACCATACTCTACTTTGGCCACTACAAATTGATAATAAATACCTATAGTAAGTAACTCCGATTAATGTAGTTTTAAACCAATGAAATACATTTTTATTGTCGTTACTAGTGTTACTGACTTTTTAAATCAATGAAACGTATTTTTTGTTCAGGTGTATTTCTCAATTTATAGAGAACAGGGTATAAATAATCGGTAACAGGACAACATACAACATATTTATTTTCAAGATTTAAATTATGTCTAGTAAGGTGAAACATAACAAATAATAAAAACAAACAATACAAACATTATTTACCAGGCTTATTTATACTGACTAATTTTTTAAGTATTATCCTCACACGCTAAGTTATATTATTTGAGTAAAACAAGCAATCGCTGAAAGTCCTAAGAAAGCAGCTCTATTTTAATTATACATATATTAAATATATTATACATATTTAAAGTAGATTTAAATAAAGTCAAAATTTTGCAAAATATATGTACCGTTCCATTAAAAAAAAACTAACTAGACAAAAAACTTTGCTTTTAAGACACCTCATATATTTACCAGTACTGTTAATAAAATGGGATTCTTGATCTATTTTGTATAGGGTCGAAGTTATTTCGTATAATATAAATGAGTTCGGACACCCTGTATACTACTTAAAATGGTAGAACTGTCACAACCCCTGGATGGATTTTATTTGAGCGATTACTTTAAGGCTTTATTTAGCTGCTTAATTAGCTTGACTGAAATTATTTTACTCCATGATTTCAGGTAATTAAATTAGCTTAAGGCTAAGCTAGCAAAACAAAGCCTTAATAGGATGTTAATTATACATATATTAAATATATTATACATATTTAAAGTAGATTTAAATAAAGTCAAAATTTTGCAAAATATACGTACCGTTCCATTAAAAAAAACCTAATAGACAAAAACTTTGCTTTTAAGACACCTCATATATTTACCAGTACTGTTAATAAAATGGGATTCTTGATCTATCTTGTACAGGGTCGAAGTTATTTCGTATATAAATGAGTTCGGATACCCTGTATACTACTTAAAATGGAAGAACTGTCACAACCCCATGGATTCTGTTTGAGCGATTACTTTAGTGCTTTATTTAGCTTTTTAATTAGCTTGACTAAAATTATTTTACTCCATGATTTCAGACAATTAAATTAGCTTAAGGCTAAGCTAGCAAAACAAAGCTTTGATAGGTATTAATTTTTTTGTTCTGATATAATTATAATTTTTTTTTCTTTATTTTTAAAATTTTAAAGAAATTAAAATAATGACCTATACAATAAATTTTAAAGCATATCATATATCCCCAGATTGTGAAATAATATAATAAACCACTTATTTTATTACAATTTTTATTTTTTTAATTTGCATTAGTTTGAGTTTGTTATTAGCTTATTTAAAATAACATCAGCGTAATTCACAAAGTGCGTAACTCCAATATTAGAAATTTTACAGTCGCATATCTTAAAGCAGAATTTTACAGTGATGTTTGGTAGCATATATTAAAAAATAATTTAATAGGAAATATAGGTAAATAAAAATTAATTGTTTTGGTTAAAGTAATGAAACTTTAACATCATACAATTAAAAGGAGTTTTCCAATGATAATCTGAATTATATGGAGTTAAGCACTTTGCGAATTACACTGATGATAAGTGGATCGATCTATTCTTTTGACTTTATATTTCTTAATAGTAAAACTAGATATCCGGTTTTCTATCGGTTTTAAAGTTATACAGGCAAGTACTTAATAAAAATTAAGAAAGGAGTTTTTGTGATCCACGAATTTTGATTTATTCAGTTATTTAAAAAAATATATATTGATTCATGTAATATTAGAAAGCTCATAACAATGGTAACTTAATCAAGGTTACCAAGAATAATTCCAAATGTCATTCTAAAAAAATCCTTTTTCCCCTGCACTGACCACAATTTTTTAATCCTTTTCGTTTTACATCGGTAATTACTTATAGACACCTAGTCAGTCACCGAGCGGTGAATGATTTTTCAATGTAAAACCTATTAGTTATGCTCTTATGTCTCCCACGACTTATTATAGTGGCCTTTAGCATTAAACTAATTATTCCATTGGTCTGGAAAACATATTTTACCAAGCAATTGTTATATTATTGATAATAATTTATAATTTACGTACTTTCAACAAGAATCAAGGCGATCCAGTTGCTTTTTTATAGTAAAATATATGCTCCAGTTTTGTTTAATTGGCGATACAGCTTATGCATTTATTTCTGCAATAGGGCTAATGATTTTTTTAGAAAGTTACCTAATTATTTAAATCAATCAATAGCAACACGTCGATTACACATGTTGGGATTGTAAATGTAAAATAATATTAATTTATTTAATGGTGAACGCCACAGGTAGGCAACTGGTAAAACTTTCATTTATTTATACGATACCTTGCTATTGTAAGTGAAAGTATGGATAATTTTAAGATTATGTGTAAAAAAATTATGCATATTAGATTTTTATTTATGAGGTTAACTGTTTTTAATTATTATGGTAATAATTATTGTTTGGTGTTATAAGCTTGTTGATGAAATAATCAGTTGAATAAACATCAACATAAAAGATTCCGAGTAACTAGGTAGAAGGTTTTATGTTTTAAATTAAAATACACTAACTATAAATGATCTGTATTCTGGATATCTTTATAATTAACGGCACAATTATCTTTAAAATCTTTCTTTTAAATTTGGAAAAATTGCCATTTTGATTTATAATCATTTATTTTTCAATTTATTATTTCATTTTAAGTACATTTCTTAGTATCATGGTTTCACACCGTAACCGCAAATATACAGTGTGGACAAAAATAGTCCCCCTGCTAACTTTTGTACCCTTAATTTTTTTTTTTTGAAATTTGGGTAGGGTGGTAGGATATCAACAATTAAAAAATAGAGAAAATTACATATATATATATAGAATCAATTTTAGTTTCTAAACGTTTTTTCTTTATAGTTATAGTAGTTTACTTTTAAGCAAAAATTTTATTTTTGGCCAGACCTCGTAGATGGCTGATACAATTTAATATCTGATTGTTGCTTTTTAGTTTTTGAATCATGCAGTATTTTTAAAGTAAAATGAAAAGAATGTTAAGAGGCGATAAAGAAAAAAAATACTTTGGTAAGTTATTAAGGACTAAAAAATACAAAGAAATTTTAATTTACTAAGATCTTAACAAACGTAAGTACAGATCATTTTTAGCAGTTGGCCATTTGAGAGAAATCAGTTGTACATATGTATACAGGGTATCCCGTATTAAATTGGACATAGATTATTGTAGGATACCTGACATGAAAATAAAGCGTTTGAGATCAATATCGCTTAGCAAAATTATTGGTTTTCGTTTTACAGGATGTTAAAACTAATTTTTACCAAACATTTAGTGAAATATCTCGGAATCCACTGGACAGATTAAAGTAAAATTTGGTGTACTCTTACTATTTGGGATTACAAATATGAATATGATATCTATTTTGCCATTACCACTAGATGGCGCCACACACAATAACATTATTTGATTAAAATGGTCATAACTTTTTGACCTTCCTGTATGCACATTTGCGAGTGGAAATAACAAAACAGCATTTAATTTTGGTCAAAAAGGTATATTTGCTTTGATCTCCAAAAAGTAGACCGTGTTCGAAATAAACGACTTTTTTATTAAATAACCGTCAGGAATTGTGGTAAAAGATTGTGGAAGGAGTCAGTATCATCAGGGCACAAGAAAAATTATTATTTGGAGTCAGGCAAAAGTTAAACAAAAGAATTAGACAATGTGTCCTAGTGGATGGTTAACATTTTGAACATTTATTATAATCAATAGCCTTTTCTAACTTTATCGTTGTAAATTAAATTTTAGAGTGTTCATGCGCAACCTAATAAAAAGTCGTTTATTTCGAAAACGGTCAACTTTTTGGAGATCAAAGAAGTATACCTTTTTGGCTAAAATTAAATGCTGTTTTATTATTTCCACTCGCAAATGTGCATACAGGGAGGTCAAAAAGTTACGACCATTTTAATCAATTAATGGTTATGTATGTGGCACCATCTAGTGGTAATGGCAAAATAGATACCATATTCGTGTTCGTCATCCCAAATAGTAAAAGTACAACAAATTTCACTTTAATCTGTTCAGTGGATTCCGAGATATTTCACTAAATGTTTGGTAAAAATTAGTTTTAACATCCTGTAGAACGAAAACCAATAACATTTTGCTAGGCGATATTAAGCCCAAACGCTTTGTTTTGATGTCAGGTATCCTACATTAACCTATGTCCAATTAATTACGGGACACCCTGTATATAATTAGGTACTTTGAATTTTTATTATAATTAAATTTAATTGTTGCCTTTAAAAAAATCTAAAACAAAATCTTTATTAAAAGTAATAAGGTACTTTATATTAATAACATAATGCTAAAAATGAAAAAATATACAGGCTATTACAAATTCGAGGGCCACCATTGGGATTTCGGAAACGATAAAAGATACAGGATTGGTTAAAATAGTGCAAAGTTCTGAATTTATATACAACAATATTCTCTTTAAAGAATTAAACAAACTGTTGACAGATTTGAAGACATGTTTAAAAAAATACACATATCACTTTGTTGTTGCAACTTTCTCCGATGTCAGTAAAGTTAATATTCTACGATTTTTCTTTAAGTCCCTATTATCAACTCATTTTTTTAATTAGGCGGTACATTTCGTTTTCAACTTAATAACATCGTATTTAAATTTTAAATCCAGTGAGATATCACAATAAATGTTTATGCGAAGTTTTTAACCTAAAAACCATTATTCACTATTTTCCCAATAAAAATGCGACTTTATCCCAAATGTTCATGGAAATTTTCATATGAAGGTAAGTATGCATTCATTTGTTTCACTTACAATATCAATTGCATTTATTTATTTATTTTTCTAATGTAATTTACCTACATTTATTTATACATATTAAAATAAAGCATTTAATTTAATAAAAGGTCCTTATCATACATTATATCACAAGACCTATCAATTTAATCGATTTCCCAAAAACATGTTGAGCAAGATTTTTTCTTGGAAAATAGTTGAATAGACAATAAATTTGTAAAAGCTAAAAGTTTGTCAGTGCAAGCTCCAACATAGGTAGAAGTAATGGTAGACTATTAAGTTTGATTCATAGTGGCTTTGGCAGGTAACAAAGATTAATCAATTGAAACTTTACTTCTGTCATCTTGTAAAAGCTGAATTTTACATATGTTACTTGGGTACCTTACCATTAAAAGATATTTCCTTAGTTGCTAGACAGTTTTGATAGTTCGAACCCTTTCGCAAACAAACATTTTGATGTGGCTAATTGGTCCAATATTTCTATTATTTAAGAAGATGGAACAAAACGTTTTAGATAAGAGTTGTAAGGTTTTTAAATGGGCTTGTTCACAAAATAGTTTGATAGCTATATAAAAAAACTAACGTCACAGAAATAAGTTTTTTTGGGACACTCTTTATACATCAAAATATTGTTAGAATATACCTATTTGGAAACCCTACAACTGTTATTTAAGACTTTTTGTCATATCTTGTAAAATAACAGAAATATTGGAATTTCTTGGACCATTGGGTCACCCCAAAAATGTTTGTATGTCAAGAGGTTGGAACTGTCGAAACTGTCTAGCAACTGGGGAAATATCTTCTTATCCTTACCCAAGTAACATATATAAAATTCAGCTTTTATAAAATGGCGATAATTAGGTTTCAGTTCATTGAACATTGGTACCTCGTACCTGCCAAAGCAACTAGAGTCAAACTTCATAGTGTGCCATTGCTTCTACCTACGTTGGGAGCACGCCCTAACAAACTTTAAGCTTTTACAAAATAACGAAGGTCTGCCGTTCACGGACTATGTAGTAACAATCCATTCATAAGTCAATAATAAGTAGTAGGAAACATTTATACAATAAAGTTGTAATTAACAACTTATAATTTCAATTATACGGTTGTGCATCTATTTTTATAAAATGTAGTGCAGACCAACTCGAGATACATACTTTATTTACTACCTTACAAAACTATATTAAAAAAAAAACGTTTTTAAAAGTAATTTAAGAATATACTTTAAATTATTTCTTAAAAGGTTTTTATGTTTAAAGCAATAATTTGCATTTTAATTTCTTTAATGCTCTACTTATATTTTGTTTCATGTAAAACTACCGGCTCATAGGAGTTAAAAGTTCTGTGCAGGGTCAGTATGATATAGCCTGGGACTAGGATCAAGGGGGTTCCATTCTTTTAGATGGCAGGTATCCAAGTAACAACTATTTATTATTTCTAAATGAATCAGTATCTGAAAATCCCTTAATTTATTATTACAACATTTTAAGAGCTTACCAACAACGCACGCCAATTAGTGGGGAAGCCCACGATGCTAAATAGGCTTAGATATTAAGAAGAAAAAATGTTATACAGGTGCCGCCAAGGTATTTGAGCATTCTATGACTAATTTTAAGCAAAAATGATTCTAATCTCTTTTTCCATAATTCCTAACGGTTCTTAAATTATTTGGGTTTGAAGTTGCCCAGACTAGAGTGATGACATAACATTGTTCCGAGTAGTTTGCATAGGTAATTTAATAATTAGCACCTTAAGTTGTAATAATGACTGTTTGTTTGTAAATTGTCATCACTGGACAGCTCTTGGTTATTTTATTTTTCTTGCATAGAACCTGCCTGTGTTTATTCCAAGGATCTCATACACAAAAATTATGTCCGTGTATATCTCATGGGAATAAAATACAGGCATGATTATAACTAAAGTTATGCGAAAAAATAAAATTATTCAACAACTGCCAATAATGACAATTTATGTATTGTATGTATGTAATATATCATTTTATTTATTTCACTTTTAATCGGTAATGAGTAAATCAGCTACTGCTGATATCTCAAAAACCAGCTATAATTAGATATTGAATTAATAAATCAAAATATACCCATTTATTTAAACTAATATATCCATTTAAATAAACCTACTTGACAACGAAAATTATGTTTTTAAGACACCTTGTATATTACCTTGTATTGTCAATAAAAAGAGTGTATTCAAATAAACATTATCTTATTTAAAGTTTATTTTTGTACCTTGTACACAAGCAAAGTTATTTTGTGTACAAAATAGAGATGGAACTCCCTGTTTATCCTTGATTATATATTTAGGCAACCCTGTAGCATTACCTTTGTTTAAATACTATATTTAATAGAACATTCATTTTTATTTCCGGTAAACAAATGCGATTTTATATAAAAGCGGCACAAGATATCGATTTAAGTAAAGTAGGTATATTTTTTGTAGGAAAAACATAAAGGAACCAAACGGCCAAAGCAAATTGTCAAAAATGTATACATAAACGAAAAACACGTTATCTCCCTGTATAATCCCTAACTTACAGAGGAGCCACTTACCTATGAAAAGAAGCATTAGTATAAAGGTATTTAGTTGCCCAAATATCATTAATACTGTGGCAACATTTTAAAAATTTTATTTTAAATTATTTTTTTAAATTCATCCTTTAAGGTCAATAACTTCCTAACGAAGCACGATACAACTTTTTTATATGAAGTACTAACATTATTTTGGCTCACTTCATCACCTCTATCATTTTTAACCTTACCTTTCCGGACACCCTGTATATTGATTAATTTAAATTGTGCATTGTCAGGAAATTGTGACATAATGTATAGCAGTTTAAAACATTTATACAGCAAATTATAAATTTAGTAAATTCAAGGACGTGCGGTTTCTGAAAAAATCTAAATTGGGCGTATTCGGTTTTGGTAATTTAAAAGATTTAACACAATTCCTTATAACAACCAATTAAAGTACGGACACATTTCTAAATATTAGAGCGATTAATAAAATATTACGATATAATGCATAATTGCCTAATTTCTAAATATATTGTTTAAAAATGTTTCCTGTATTTTGCATAAACCCAACATGTTACATTAAAATGTAAATGAACAAGATAATTGTTCATAAGGTGATCAAATTAATGACATCGACAATTACATAATTATGTGTCCGAAATTTAAATTTCCATGTTGCAATTTCGTTATTTTAATAGAAATACAGCATTGTGTCTCTGACGAGAAAAAGTGTCTTTTTTTCGCGGCGTTTGCAAATACAACTTTCTCAGATTAGTTAATAAATATTCAGAATTTGGCGTAACTTACTGACAGTTCAAACAATTTATTTTACAACAAACCTGTCTTCAAGTTTCTACTTAAATTTATTTCTTTATTTTATATTTAAATTTTAATTTTTATAAGTCTTAATATAAACATATAAATTGATACCTAAAAAGTACATACTTTTTTGTAACTTAAAAATATTTAGGAAATAATTTTGTGATAATAAAATAAATAAGATTACAAAATTAATATAAATTTATAGTATATATATTTCTATATGTGTTATATCAGGGCATCCCAAACTGTGCGTCACGACGCCCTAGGAGGGAGTGTCATTCCAGAAAGTCTTGTGCGAAGGAGGCTTTTCTACATTTGTTTTTTAAAGTAGCAACACCTATAAATTTATAAAATACAGACATACCAGCTTTAATATGTAAGAAAAAAAAATCCATTTATTTAAGGGTCCTAGGATATTAGGAAAAAAATCCTATTAAGGAAATTGACCATAGGAAAATTGCTGGAAAATATTTTCAAGTTCCTAGCAGTACCGCTAGGGGCGTAGTAGCTATATACCTATATAAAAATGCATTTTCTTGAGAATAGCCCTATATGAGGTATAAAAAGTACTACCATAGTAATGATGCGAGTATTCTTTATCTTTTTCATTTATCACTTTTTATTCTAGGGCGTAAAATAAGGGCGGTAGAAAAGGGATAAATTTTACGAATTAAAATGTCTATAACTTCGGTTTCCCTTAACCAAATTTAGCAAACTAGGTTTCGTTTAAAATAGGAAGCTTTGATGATTAAGAAAAAGCTAACACCGCCCATTCTGACTTTTGCTGCTCCCGCTAGAGGGCGCTATTTATCGAGTTTGAGGTTTTTAAATTTTTCTTTAAAATTTTAAATGGAATGCCATAATTATTTATCTAAAAACCAAAATTAAATTAAATTTACTACAAAAAATCAAAAAACCGCATGTCAATATCTTTATTCGCTCACAGCGCTTAGCTCCAGAAAAGATGCCTTCAATCTTAGTAACTATTTACATTAGTAAACTATTCGACAGTTATTTATGTTCTTTGTCTCCATGTAAACTTATTCATTTGTTTTACAGTAAACTAGATTTATTTTTCGGAGCTTTTCTGTGGTATGAAAGTAAAAGACAGCATCAAATATTTAAGTCAGTATTTTTGAAATATTAATTAAATAAATAATTTATTTATTTATTTATATTATTGTTAATTGGCATTTGACCACACTTTAACAAAATCTTTTACATTAATTCGACTTAAACTTAAAACCCTTAAACAAAAACCGAAATAAAGAGTGAAGGGAGGTACGCAAAATGGCAGAAAAATACGATATTGTTATTATTATTATTACTTTTTAGGTCTTTTTATTATTATTTTTATAACTAAATTATAAATAAAACAAAGTTTAACAACATTTTTTGTTTGACATGGCATATTTGATTTCATAAATTTTAAAATTCAATTGTTTTATTTACGAATTTAGTAAAACGCGTTCTTTTGGCAATAACTTTTGAACGAATAAAGATATTGACAAGCGGTTTTTTGATTTTTGTAGCAAATTTAATTTACTTTTGGTTTTTAGATAAATAATTATAGCATTCCATTTAAAATTTTAAAGAAAAATTTAAAAACCTCAAACTCGATAAATAACGCCCTCTAGCGGGAGCAGCAAAAGACAGAATGGGCGGTGTTAGCTTTTTTCTCAATCACCAAAGCTTCTTTTTAAACGAAACCTAATTTGCTAAATTTGGTTAAGGAAACCGAAGTTATAGACATTTTAATTCATAAAATTTCTCCCTTTCCTACCGCCCTTATTTTACGCCCTAGAATAAAAAGTGATAAATCAAAAGATAAAGAATACTTGCAGCATTACTACGGTAGTACTTATTTTATACCTCATATGGGGCTATTCTCAAGAAAAATGCATTTTTAGATACGACTATAGCTACTACGCCCCCTAGCGGTACTGCCAGGAACTTGAAAATATTTTCCAGCAATTTCCTATGGTCAATTTCCTTAATAGGATTTTTTCCTATTGTCCTAGGACTATTACTTCCTGAGATATGCTACCTATCCACCTTAATGAAATACAATATATGTAAACGCTATTTTTAACAATTTTACCTTTTATTAATGATTTTAATAAATAACATGATTTTTACTATATATAAAGTGCTAATAAATCTGTGTTTAAAATGCGCTTTTATGAAGAACGGTACAAGAAATCGATTCAAATAAAGTGTAGCATTTTTGTAGAAAAAAATTAGGGAATTAAACGGTCAAAGCAAAATGTCAAATTAATCATCTTTGTTAAAAATTCATACAAGAAATAATAAAAAAAAGCGTTTATTATAAAAGGGAGAATTAGTATGAGGTTATTTAGTTATCCAAATATCTTAAGTACTGTGACAACAATCCTAAATTTATAATTTAAAAATTATATTATATACTTTGGCCCACTCTTTTCCCCTATTATTTACGACCTCATCTTTACGGACACCTTGTATATCTAAACATGTAATGATTTTAAGATAATACAATTTTTACCTGACTTGGTGGTCGTCCACTAAGATCGTTAATGAACAGACAGGTACGATTACATGTTAAAAACTATTTATTAGGTACAGTAAAAGGTTGTGAAGATAAACAGTAAAAGTACAAATTAATTCTAAAATATATTTAATATCAAGCTCCAATTCGCGGCACCAAAAATCAATTTTTTTCTTTTTTACCTTGAATTGCCATCCGGAAAAGGTGTTGCAGACTGTTACATAAATGTGTTGTTTTGAGTTGAGATTGAATCGTTTAGTCCTTTCTCCAATAAAAAATTAGGGGAAGGTGGAGTAAAATTATGATTTTGACTGCTTGTTAAGAATACTTTTTTCTTTAAGTATTGGTTTATGGACCTAGGTTTGTTTAGTTTTTGGCACTGACGACAGAGGGCGTTTCCGCTTCTTTAAAAATGTTTTGGAGTTGTTTGTTGTCGCCTACACTGCATCTCCAGATCGAACAGTGTCGATAGATGCAACTTTGCAGTGCAAGGAATTTACAAGCGGTAAGGACTTTTCTTCCACTTTGTAGAACTTTCTATTAAAAAAGTAACTTTACATAACCGTACATATTACAAACATAAAAACTTTCCAATACTAACAAAATCACCTGAAACCCCCTCTTTCCCCCTTATATATGCCTACGAATCCTGAATACCGTATTGTAAAAAGTAATTAAAGACTAAGGATTTCAATACCAAGAAAAAAAAGTATTTGAAACCCTGTATGTGTTCGAATATCAGAATTCGGTATTAATGAATACTGAAGACCAAAAAAAAGGACCTTACCCTAAAAAATATTTTTTATATGGCGTGCATAATTACGCAAGGCACCTAAGGGGGAGATTGTCAACCTAAATCTCACCTAATCTCACCGTCGCGCGGGGGAGGGGTGTGTGCAAATATCACGTAATTTTTTCCGCTAGAAATAGAAAAAAGTTACCGAGGGCCTTCCAGAAAATGTATCCTGCCATGCGGTGTAACTTTATGAGCCAAGGGCCTTTTTTTTGCTCTTCAAAATTATTTCGACGAGAATCAATTTCGGTTTTAAAAGTGTTACCTTTTTAGATTTCCATTAATCTCATTTGAGATAGCGGGATGGGATGGGGAGTTAAAGCAAATCTCACCAGAGGTGGAAGGAAGGGTCCAAAAATTAAAAAAACGCTTTAAGTTATTTATGGACGCCCCCTTACTTGTTGACACTAAAGACCATTTAAAACAATGAACCATATACAGTGCATTCCAGTTAGAACGAGCCACCCTTAATAATTCCGTTATTTGTACGCTTATAAAAATCTTCAAATCAATTTTTATTTTTAGGGGGACAAATTTTTGTGTCAGAATTTACTTGTTTAGGGTTATCCCTTCCCCTCACCAACACAAACTTCAAAAAGTTTAAATGGGAATGGGGTGGTGGAGTGGTACATCATTTTCAAGCTCCTGACGAGTACTTTATAACCCTAGAATATAAAGTCAATATCTTCACCTACTACAAAATAGCGGAACTTTAAATATTACTCGAATACCTGATTGAGATGGCCGTATTTTCAAAACACATAAAGTTAGATGTTCCTAATATGGTATTTTTTAAAGCTCTTCTAAAAATATTTTTAATGGTAATACTAGTGATAATATACAGGGTAGGATAAACAGGGTATATTTTTTTTAATAAAGCACTCTGTATATAACCAATAAAAAGATCTTTAAACGAGGTTTAAGAAAATACCACATTAAGTACATCTTACTTTATTAGTTTCGAAAATATGACCTTCCCAATCAGGTATTTGGGTAATTTTTAAAGTACCGCCATTTTGTAGTAGGTGATGATATTGACCCTATATTCTAGTGTTATAAAGTACCCATCAGGAGCTTTAAAATGATGTACCATTTGACCCCTTTCTCCTTTAAACTTTTGATGATTGTGTTGGTGGGGAAGGGGACAACCTTGAATAAGTAAATTTTGACACAAAAATGTGTTCCCCAAAATAAAATTCCGTATTTTAGATAAGTACAAATAACCAAATTATGGGTGGTGCCTTGTTTTAATTGGAATGCACTGCATGTAGTACCTATTACTATATATATTCTTTTATTTGTCAACGTAAACATTGAGTAATCACTAAAAGCAAAAAAACTGATGCGATGCACTGTAGAAAAACTTTTATTTATATAGATATTTTTATACTGCTTGAGCAAGCAGTTTTGGTACATCGGCAAGTAAAACAATATCAAAAGAAGCAGTATTAGTCACGTATGTTTACATGCCGAGATTTAGCTATGCCTATGTGTTATGTTATTTGGCTCAAGTACAGGGTGTCCCATTTTGGTTGTCCCTTATGGGAAACTTGGAAACCATAAGAGATATTAAAAATCCGATACCCCATCCTCGAGCTCTTTTTTGGAGAAAACATTTATGGTAAAAACAGATCATCGCTATCGCGAAGCGTTTCAGAGATACAGGGTGATTCTCGATTTTTCACTTTTTGAAAAGGTCCTGTAGCTTTGTTGTTATTACAGATACGAGAAAACTAATTGCACATTATACAGACACTTTTTCCGTAGAATCCAGTGGCGTAGCCAAAAATTTTTGAGCTGTCATTTTTGACATATGACCCAAACATGTTTTTTTATTAGGGACACCCTATAAATGATTAGGTAATTAAATTGCTTGTTTTTCTGATTAAAATAATATATCATAGTAGGTGGTTTAATAAATTTTTTACGTCAAATATTGGAAAAATTATGATTTTAAAGACGCATTGCGGCTTCTATCTGTTTTTAAATTGTTTTATATTTTTGTTTTAAAAGGAATCTGTCATCCCTTAGCTCAGGAGACATTTCCGTAGAAAAAAAAAAATAAATAAAATAAAATAATAATAAAAAAATTTAATTAATTAATTTTTTGTTTTTTTTCTACGGAAATGTCTCCTGAGTTGAGGGATGGCAGTATTGTTTTTAAAGAAAAATATAAAACAATTTAAAAAACAGATAGAAGCCGCAATGCGTCTTTAAAATCATAATTTTCCAATATTTGACGTAAAAATTTATTAAACCACCTACTATGATATATTATTTTAATCAGAAAAAAAAACAAGCAATTTAATTACCTAATCATTTATAGGGTGTCCCTAATAAAAAAAACATGTTTGGGTCATATGTCAAAAATGACAGCTCAAAAAATTTTTGGCTACGCCACTGGATTCTACGGAAAAAAGTGTCTTTATAATGTGCAATTAGTTTTCTCGTATCTGTAATAACAACAAAGCTACAGGGCCTTTTCAAAAAGTGAAAAAATCGAGAATCACCCTGTATCTCTGAAACGCTTCGCGATAGCGATGATCTGTTTTTACCATAAATGTTTTCTCCAAAAAGAGCTCGAGGATGGGGTATCAGATTTTTAATATCTCTTATGGTTTCCAAGTTTCCCATAAGGGACAACCAAAATGGGACACCCTGTACACTTTTGGTTAAGTATTATTTTCAAAACATTGACATTAAAAACTAGTTTTAAATAACTACTAATCCAGCAAAACGATACTCCAATATTGATTGTTAAGCGTTGTGAGAAAAGGTCGTTAAGTGAAAAGACTTTTTATCTTTTTTGCGTTTGCAAAAGAATTTTTAAAAATTATGTAAGCTGTTTTTATGATATAAGTCGTTTCTTTAAATAGTTATATACGTTTCTAAGAAAAGATATATTTTAGTTAACGTTCCCCTACTGAAGATGCAATTGGTTAAGAAATATTATAATTCCTAATTTAAATCTGATAAGCAAGATACATTAAATATGGCTACAATTAGTAGGTTAGAACTTTCAAAGGTTAATAAACGCATTTCAATATACAGAGTGTAGATAATCTTTTGTTTTAAAAACATTCTGTGCCATATGAATAAACTAAAGCATATGCTTAAACTTCCAAAATTTGAAGTAAATAAAATAAAATAAAATAAATGATTTTGCTTAAAAATATAGGCAAATGCTCATGATATAGGGGTATTTACTTCAAACGTATAAGAAGTTTAACCATTTGCTTGCAAGTGCAAGTATTTACTTATAGGAAAGTGATGCTGATATTCAGTAGCATCAGACTTGTCTCTGTTAAAAGTTCCTCCTTTTTTTACACAGTTGTTTGGTTAGAGCAAAAATTGCTAAATTAATAATTCTTCCAAATGTAAAATACTACAAGCAACGGCTTACCCCGCGTCTTACGGCGTATGTTCCGGTTTGAAGATCAAAATGTGGAGTGGTTAGCTTAGTACAAAATGGGCGGTATTTCAAAAAGACTTATTCTACAGAACACATAATTAAATAATCTTGTCATAATTTATATGTTAACAAGCTCCCTCGTTCCTTTTGAAAAACAGCTCCCACCGTAAGATTTCCTAAAACAATTACTAAAGACAATTAAATGTTTTTATGGCTTCATGATAAAATAAACCGTTTTAACCTAATCATGGTACTCTAGAGTAGAATAAAAAAAAATGGACAGCAGAATTGTCAAAAAGTGACACGTGAGGTGTAATTGGATTGAAAATATCATATTCTATAGAAACAAGATAAAATATAACCGGTCTACCGTGCAAAGGCAAAAGAGTCTAATCGCAAATTTGGTCATTTTATGTTTTTACATTGTTTTAATATGCAAGAAAAGTTTTACATTTTTATATTTACACGGTGTTTTAGGGGTTTTAAAGTTAACAAAACAGTCTATTTTCAAAATGAATAAAACAGAAAATGTCAACTATTTTAATACTGTATTTTTGCGAATATACTCTTTTGCCTTTGCACGGTAGCGGTGGTGCCATTTAAAATTTGAAAGTAGCAGACATTTCCGGTAAAAGTAGATGTGTGTTTTTTTAAGGATTTTGATATAACTTTGGTTCCACCAAAGGAGCAGCGACTGACGGTTATTTCGTTGACTATGGAAAAATATCTTACTGCTACAAATAAAATTTATTCAGTAAAAAATGTAAGAAAAACACAATGCTACCTCTTTGCATCAAAGTCATTTACTGAATAGGGAATATGCCTATTTGGAAATAATAACAAATAAATCTATATTTTTAAAAATTCGGGAGACGCCTGCAATAGAACACATTTTTTGGAAAACAAGAAAAAAATATTTATATTACTTATAAATAAAAGCAAATGTTTTATGTTGCAGACAATTACCATGTATTCAAAATTTCAATAATAAAACTTAATTAACTTGTTGAACAAAATTAATTTCTAAAACATGCTTTATTCAATGTCATTCACAATTCCCCTCAACCTAAGCGTTCTTAATTGGTGTATGATTAAATTAGTCACTTGTTTGAAAGAGGTTAATACTTATAACTTACATGTCACATTTATTGACTTATACTAAAAACATAATTTACTAGAAATATTTAAATATAGTATTTATTTAGAAACTGGTTCAATTTTTTTTGGTTAACATAAAATATAGTAACTGACTACATATCGACAAATATGTAATTAATGTTAAACTTACCTAATAAAAAAAATACGGTTGTCAAGTTATAATTTTTTACCTTCTAAACTTTTTTATTAAAAAAAATACGATAATCTAATAAATATTGTTTTATTATTATTAAGCATATTTCATCACAGCAGTTTCTCTAACTATACACAAATCATTTTGATCTGACCTGTAATTGCAAAGATATAGATTTTAAAATTTGACAGTTCTAGATTGAGATTTTACACCAAAACTGGTTTTGCCTATTTTTTCCTATTTCATCTACAAAAAGAGGCTACTTACTATACACCGATTTTTAGGTAGAGAATTAGGGTATTTAATTCTGTACAAAATATTTCTATATTAGGCTTACGTCATTCTCAGTGGCGACACAAACATGAAAAATAATAAAAAAAATTCTAATTAATTAAGCAATTTTCATAATATTTGAGGTTAAAAACGAAAAACGTTTAAATATTTTTAATTTTTGGTACGGTATGTCGTTTAGAAATATTTGAAGAAACAGTAAAGCTAAGCTAAATAGGTCAAAAATAATCACGCTTTGTGGGATACCGTAAACTTAGATTTTATCTATCTAGTTTTTTAAAAATCACACATATTGATTAAACTTACACATGATAGATTCTGAACCATGTAATTTAATTTGGGCTTGCATAAAGCAGGTACTTATTTCGTATCTTTGGCACATTTACTCTATTCAAATTAGGCCAGTGGCGTGGCAAGCATTTAAAAGATATCAAATTGAGAATATTTTTAAAAATATTCTCAATTTAATACTTTTCAAATGCTTACTACGCCACTGGCCTGATTAAAATTGCCAAAAATTAGAAATGGGTACCTGCTTTATGCAAACACAAATTAAATTTATAGTTTAGAACCTATTATGTGTGAGTTTAATTAATAAGAGTGGTTTAAAAAAATTATCGATAATTATCCACGTTTACCGTAACGCACAAAGCGTGATCAGCTTTGACCTATGTAGCCAAGCATCACTGTTTCTCCAAAGACTTCTAAGCAACCTACCAAAAAATTAAAAATATTTAAACCTTTTTTCGTTTTTAACCTCAAATATTAATCATGTTCAAAAAAAACTCAGACACTCAAAATATTATATGCTACTAGCTCCCTGACTATTATAATTTTTTTTTGACTGACAACGTAATACCTGTTAAGTTTGGATAGTTTTATTATTGGGATATAGACAATTCAGGTAATTTATACCAGCTAGGTTTATTTATTACAGAATTAAATTACTTAATTATACAAGTGTAGGAAATCAAGCAAAACAAGCTTGTGTGTGTTTTTTTTTAAACGCGATCCATCGCTTTCAAAAATACACAAACGCAAAAAATTAAATAAGGTTTTTTATTTAAATTAAATAAATCAAATAATTATTACATTATTTAAACAACAACAGGTTATACTCTTAAAAATAGAAACTATATTAATATTTTGTAATAGAGCCATTATTTTCTAATACACTCCGCAAACGTCGGGGCATACTAAACACTAGATTTTGTGTAAGCTGGTTATCAATATGATCCCAAGCTTGCATAATTTTTTGCTGGAGCTCTTCTTGATTTCTTGGTCGAAAATCATGTTGGTGAATTATTTTTAACATAAGCCCCCACACATTTTCGATCGGGTTGAGATCAGGGCTCTTTGGAGGGAACGGCAGCACATTAATATTATTTTCGTCAAGGAATGCATTAATAGTTCGGGCCTGATGGACTGGCGAGTTGTCATGCTGAAAAGTAAAATCATCCCCATATACAGCTTCCACCGATGGTAGCATAACTTGCTCTAATATATCCCTATAAACGGGCGCAGTAAAACGTCCTGGAATAACTCTTAAAACCCCTGGTCCTCTGGCACTAATCCATGCCCAAACATTAACCGAAAACCTACCGCTTCTTGCAACCTTTCTAGTATATTGACTATTATATCTCGTTCCAGTGGGTCTATATACTCTAATTTTTCCATTATGACACGACTGGAAAGTTTTCTCATCAGAAAAAATAACTTTTGGCCACAGATTATCTGCATTTAGAAACTCCCTGGCAAACCGCATTCGTCTAATTTTATTTTCTTCCGTCAAAAAAATTTTATTTGCTGCGGACCTATTCCTTATAATTTGGGAATTCCGAATTCTCCTTCTAGCGGTTTGAATGGATGCCGGAAAGTTAGCGACTTCTTTGGCTTGGAGAGCGGTGTGAAATGGATTGGCCTGTAAATATTGTATTAAACCGGCATCTTGCTCCGCATTTGAGCTTTTTTCCGGCCTGAGCCTGGGTTTCTTCTCATATCGCCAAAATTATTGATTTTTTTCTTTGCAAGTAGAACGGTGTTCTTGTCTACGCCAATCTCATTGGCTATATTCCTTATTGCAACTCCTTCAATAACTCTTGTATGTAGTATTACTTTTTGTTGCTGGTTTAGACGAGGCATAATATCAGCAGATGCCAAAACTGAATATTTTTTTGACTGACAACCTATACTGACAACTAAGTACCTATTAATTTTTGATAGTTTCATTATTATTATAATATAGAAAAATCAGGTAATTCATAAAAGTCCGGGAGATCAAACCAAATAAGCTTGTCTGAGTTTTTTTGAACGCGATGGTACAGAGTGGCATCTCATTCCTCCTCATTCTCCAACGTTCGGTGGGTTATGGGAATCAAACATTAAGGGTGTTAAGTGTAATTTAAAGCGTGTGGTAAATAATGTTGTGTTGACCTATGAAGATTATGCAACTCTTCTCGTTCAAATAGAGGCTACGTACGTCCCTTGTATCCCTTTTCCTCTGATCCAAATGATTTAGAACTCCTTACCCCCTCTTACTTTTTAATTGGCAAACCAATAATTGCTGCTCCAGATCCATATTTGGATGACGTTAAGTAGAACAGTTTATTTCGATTCCAACTAGTTCAAAAGATTAATCAAGATTTTTAGAAACGGTTGTCAAAGTGTTACCTTAACCACTTTCAACAGCGAAGCAAATGGAAAAAAAGGTTTTTAAATATTGAATTAGGCACAGTGGTGCTGTTAAAAGATAATTACCTACCACCGTGTAAATGGTTATTAGGAAAAGCTATTACTCTGCATCCCGGACTAGATAATGTGGTTCCTGTAGTGACGGTAAAGACTAAAAACGGACAATTTAAATGTTCTATTCAGAAGATTTTGATGAGTCCAGATACCTAAATCCTGTAAAAACGATAGACTTATATTGCGAACGAGTTTCGTTCACCCGCGAAAGTATGTACAAGATTAAACATTAATAAAAAGCACCTACCGGGTGTCGTCATGGGATTGATAAGAAGGCTTAGTAAAAATAGACTCACGAGAGCGTTGCAAGTTAAAATAAGGAAAAAATAGACTTTAATTTTAATTCTAGTAATTTACCTAAGTTAAAGTCGTTTTTAAAATTAAAAATATCTTAAAAATACCATACAGCCCACTCTTTGATCTTTCCATGAGGAAAAAAAAAGGTAGTGGTTTAGTGACCAACACATGGTTAACTATTAGTTTCGGAAGGAAACTGTTTCACAATGAAAAAATAGATGATGGTTAAGAAATCATATATTACAAATTTCTTTCTTATGTTGGCATTAAAATTCTTTGTGAAAATAGAATTTATATACAGGGCTGTAAGCAAGTAAGAACTAGCGATGACATTTCCATTTTTTAAATTTAGTTTTGTAAAATTATAATTATGTCAAAAAAGTAAAAAATTTATTTAATAAGAAAACTAAAAACGATCCCAAAATTTTTCTAGTGCTGCAGAATCCCTACTAATATTATTAGTTGAAAAAAATGTATTTAAATTTAAGAAAAGTGATGCCTAAACTTGGAGGGTAAAAATATACCGAGGCATAGGTGGAAAAAATATTCGGTAATAAAGTTATTAAAAGTGAATTTTTATTAAAAAACAAAAACTTGTTTTATTATTTTTATTTTAGACTTTTTCCCCTATACCCAAAACTTTAAGAACAAATAACAATGACATGGATAAAAATAATGTTGTCTTATTCATTTTGGGTTCTAAGCATATTTTTTTCCCACTGTTAAATAACCAATGTTATATTGCTTCATAATGTTTAAAATTATAATAAGTTTAATTTTAAATAACTGTTGTTTTTGTTGTAACCATATTAACTTCATCGGACAAAAATGTTATAAGGTGCATGAATATGTTTCTTAAAAATTAATTAAAATATTAACAAGTAATACAGCAAAAAGATCTAATTAAAAATTATTATAATAGCCAGTTCCAAACAATAATTTTACTTTTTATACCGTATAAGGTTTAAAATAAATAATTTACCATGACTTGAACTATATATTATCATAGAGTAAGGAAATTATAAGAGTTATCATGGAATAGCCGATTTAAGGACAGGTCATGCGAAAACTCCCAATATAATTTTATTCGTTTCTCGTTGAAATACCGCCAGTTAGTCATTTCAGTAAGCTTATGTGTCTCCCCACCGCTGATGTTACACAAGGCGAGGCTTCGACCGACGCATTTAAAGTGTAAACTGGAAAAATGACAAGCCTTCCGCCAGGCAGCGCTGAGCCTGCCGCAAAAGCGGTACGAAAATTTTAGCATGCCATGGTTTCTCTTATCCGTAGGTATGTTACTTTATGATATTATTTAAAACTACATTTTACTGACATAAAAAATAGGTGTATTTAACCTCTTTCATTAATTTTCGTCCATTATCCTAAAACACTAAATTATAAATTTTTAAACATTGGTAGTTAAACAATATCTAGTACACAAAGACAAATAATAATGTTAAGGCTGCTTCCTGCACTTCATTAATAGGTGGGACAAGCTCATTTTCCTTGCAATCTATATTATGTTTTAAATCAGTTGCTTTAGTTGCAATCTGGACAGTGTCTTGTTCTTTAAACAGGCAAGTGCGGAAAACATCCTCTTCCATACCCCATTGTCTCTTTACAAAATTTTTGCTTTGATTCGAAATTCATTAAATAATGCCCTAGCTTAGTTTTTAACTTGACTGTTCAACAATCTGTTTATTTTGTCTTTTAGCGTAAAAATTAAATTTAAGCAAAAGCTGGTGGCTTGGTGTAGGACAATCATTTCTAAAATAAATATTTTTCATTGCATTCTTCATGGTAATTAACTTTTGGTTGAAAAACGTGGCCGCTGTGCCTTCTTATTACTGGTAAATGCATTTAAGCCATTGTAATTTATTTGACGTTATATTAGTCATACCATCACAAAACAAATAATATTAAGTTACATTTTGTCATTTGTCAAATCAAGACATAACACTAAGATAACGATTAGAACATTTAGTGGGTAAGTTAACCTGTGGTTTACTGTCGGTTAAAACATTAATCAACAACAATTGTGAAACACCATTTTGTAAATAAACTTTGGTCTTTTTCTAACCTTTCGGTTACCATATATTGTAAAACTGGGCATTAAATTATGCAAATAATAAATTAAAGTCCTCAAAAATGAGAAACGCTAATTTATGTTTATGTTTTTAAGTCTAAAGTTTGGAAATTTCTTTAGATATGTTTTACATCGTTTTATCATGTGGAAGACGCCTTCGCTCTACTAATTATTAAATAAATTTTTTCTTCGGTTTTTTAGATCATTCCTAAAATAGATTTTTAAACTTTTGTAGAAATTTCTCTTATTGCAATAGCCCCAATAAAATTTTATTTTTAAATGAGGTGATGGAAAGACATAAAAAAGATTTGAACATCTGTATAGTAAAGGCATTTTTCATCAAACAAAAACGATGAGCAAATAATCTAAAGAGGTTTTTATATTTTAGCCTTATTGAATTAAAAAAAAGCAAAAATTGACGTTTGTTTCTTAAAGTAACCTAAATATACATACATGAATGCTTTTAAAATAACAAAGCTTTAATATTTTTTAAGATTTAATGGCAATAAGGATGATTTACGACAGTTAATTCGGTTGGATCTAATCTCTATATGAAGTAAATTGTAAAAGAAAGTTGTTTTCTTCAATTTTTAATAGAAGGATCTGCTTTGAAGATCAGACTAAACTTTTAATCTTAAACAAGTTTGTTTAAATAATATTTTCCCTTAGTTCAAAAATAAAGGTAGTGTTCTCTTATGTCATATTCGTTAAATTTCACCCACCTCGTATACGATATCATTTATTAAAATTTTGATCAATATTTCTAAATCTTAATATATGCAGAGATTTTTATTAAGAATAAAATAATTATTGATAAATCAAAAATAAATGAATAAAAAAAAATAGTCTTTTTGCATAAAAGGTACTTAATTTTCAGCGCGTCTTTTGACTAAAAGTGGTAAAAATTTGTAAAACAGTGGATGATAGTTCTAAAAATTGTTTTTTAATTTTTCAATTCTACGTGTTCTTTTTATTTTTAAGTAAAAATAAGCATTCAAATTGCAATCATTTTACTATCTTTGTAGTTGGAGCGGTTTCTGTATAATGTCTATGTTCTTGGTGTTAAAAATATGTAGGGATATTTATTTAATAATTTATTTTAATATACGGACCTTGAGCAAACTGTAGTTCACCTTCCAATAATTCTGGTTGCATGTAATTTAAAAGATAGCTACGACACAAGCGACGATCCCAGTCATCAGTTATATGACCTCCGTACATTATTTCTCCAAACAGATATCGTAAATCCTCCCATGGCACCTGTAAAATAATAGGTGACATTGGTTATACATTATACGCAATTTTACAAGAATACAAGTGACAAATTTATATTTTTTCTTATGCAGGTCACACACACCAAGGTCGAACAAAGAGGTGGAACTGTGAAGTTATAACTGCGCAGGTAAACCGAAGATTTTTTGTATTGTTTTAACTGCACAGTTTTTCCTTCGGTCGACCGAAGTCTAGTATAGTAACATTTTTTTTCATTATAAACTTTAAACAAATGCAGGTTATAAATAATATAAAATAATTCTGTTACTTGATTACACTCCTGGACAAAAAAAAACTAGACAAACTAAATTTTGTTTAAATTCAATCCTAAATAATAGTTTTTGGCTTTTGAGCGATTTCAATTATCTTTGTTGCAGTAGTAACTTCTTTCATCAAGGGTATTATTTAATATAGGGATAACAAAAAGTTTTAAAGGATTAGGAAAAGGTTATTCAGGGAGAGCCCAATGTTCTAAATTTTTTGAACACCCTGTACAATAATTTACCATCACAATTTTTTGCCAATGTGTTGGATTTTAAAACCAATTTTTCTTAAAATTTCTTTTTTTTCTGATTTAAATCGGTACCTAAACAACGCATTTTAATAATGATGTTCCTAATATATGCTATATTGCAAACATATTGGGAAAACTTAAGCTTTTTCAAAATAATAAAAATAACTATATTAAACAGGTCTTTAAAAGATCTTTTTACTGGTGATATATTATACAGGTTTTTTTTTAATTGTACTTTTTGTCATTGGGACCATATCCTTATAGATAACAAAAATCTGATTACTGATGTTATCATAGAAAAAAAAATCTTAAAATTATAACTTGAGACCTTGAGAAAAAATATCATTGTTTTCTTTAAAAAACTGTATTTTCTTTTGGAATAGAGATAACAATATAAATAATAAAAACGTTAAGGAAAAATAGACTTTAAAATACAATACACTGATAAAAAATTGTAAAGCTAAATTATCCCACACGGTGTTCGAAAATTTGGGTCAAAATGCAATTTTTGGCCCATCCCTGTATAACACCAAATCCTATAAAACTTTTTGCAATCCCCACATTAAATAATAATATAAATAAAAGAAGCTACAACTGGACCAAAAGCTACTTGAAAACGATTAAAAACCAAAAAGTTATTTAAACTTGAATTTGAACAAAAGTTTGTTTGTCCGGTTTTTTGTCCAGGAGTGTAATAAATACAGTATAGCTATGACACAATATTAGTCTAAGAGCCTGTGGACCTTTCGAGTTATGGTATGCCTGTAAGGTTAGAAATTTGTATATTTATTGACTTATAGCATGCCAATTACGACAACTATCACCTGGCAAGCATCAGCCCTTCACGTCTAACTTCTATGTTTTTGAACGTATAGATAAAATTACAAAAAGTTTTTACACAATTTTGTTTATGCATAGTGAGGTCTGGCAAATAATTGATGAGCGTTTTCGATAAGCACAAGTAGCTAACAGATGAACCAAAAAGTTTGTTACATACAGAGTGTCCTGTAATTCCACCGACAACCTTTAAGGGGTGATCCTACAATGAAAAATATGAAGAAAACAATATAACCATTATGTCCTAAGCACAAGAATAAATATATTAACCAGAAGGATATCTCGAAGGCGGCTTCTTTGATGTCTTCTAGCGCGTCTCATGACCTCGAACTGCATATTTTGCAGGCGTTTCATGAGCGTACCTAAGAAATTAACATGTTTAGGCGCCTATCTCTTAAAAATATATTTTAATATTATTATAATGCATTTTATTACATCTATGCAATCAAATAAAACAGATGCTTTAATAATATGTCGTATATTAATAATTATTATGAAATGTGTCTATTTATTTTCGCATATGACAATTTTTTATTTTTCATATTTTTGAAGTTTCTATTTATCCATTTGAGGGTATGGAATAGTCTAACTGTAACAAACCATTTAATTAAATAACTAATTGGAAATTGTTCACAAGGATGTAAAAAACTATTTTTAAACGGTTTTACTTGACCTGTTTGTTATTTATTTGGAATTATTTTTTGGGTCAAATCTAGTAATTGAAATTTGACCCCCTTCCTGACGACCGATCGATCTGAAATTTGGTACACTTCCTTAGTCTTGATGACAATACAATATAACATATTCTTTATGATTGTAAATCCAACATGGCCGCCGATACAAAATGGCGGATTACATATTACTTTACTACAACCTCAATATGGGTATCAAATTAAAGGGCTTTATTGGTAGAATAGAACCCACTATGAAAAAAATAAAATCCAAGATGGCCGCCGCCACAAAATGGCGGATTATATATTTTTTTTCACAAATACCTCAATATGGGTATCAAATGGAAGGGCTTGATTGGTAGAATAGAACCCACTATAAAAAAATTAAAATCCAAAATGGCCGCCGCCACAAAACGGCGGATTACATATTTTTTCTCACAACTACCTCAATATGGGTATCAAATGAAAGGGTTTGGTTGGTAGAATAGAGCTCACTATAAAAAAAAATCAAGATGGCCGCCGCCACAAAATGGCGGATTACATTTTTTCCACAACTACTTCAATATAGAATCGTTGGTTAGTTCTGGTTAGTTATAGTAAGGCAAACTCAATAGAATGAGAAGTATCAACTAACAACAAAACTAAAAACTTGAAAATAAATTATGTAAAAAAAACTTTTTATGTTAAACGGTTTTATTGTACTAAAAGCCAAAAAATAATTCGGTAAGTTCTAGCTACCAGATCGCACCAATCTTCTCATCAATCTGGGGTATTGATCAGACAAATAATAAAATCGTTGGGCAATTGACATTTCTATCATAATATTTACAAGTGTCTATTTATTTTTCCATATGACAATTTTTCTATTTTTAACATCTTTTACGTCTTTAACGTCTTGAGGAAATCTGTAAAATTTGTTCGCACCATCATCGTAGGATTTGTTTTTACAATTTTTAAAACTGCAAACAAGGCCTACTTTTTTCTTTCTTCTTCCATGATAGGTAATTAATTACACAATTCACAGAAAAATCACTAAACAGAATATTATAGTCCAGAAAAATAAAACGTATCGCAATAAACTATATAAAATACATTGACCGTTACCGAGTCGTTGCTTCGCCTTTCACTACTGCACTGGCAATTTCGGTTTAGAATTTCGGTTTAGTAGCCCTCGAAGGTCACAGCCTGCGTCGCTCAAGGTAAAAGAGATATCCTTCTGGTTAATATATTTATTCTTGTGTCCTAAGCGTCTTTGCTTTTTAACTACGAAGTGTTAAAAATTTAAAATATACAGTGTGTTTCCTAACAACGGTACGAAACTTAAGGAAGTGATTTGTTATGTATTTTTATATAAAAAAAAGTTTTTAACATATATCCGGACTTGCTCTATTTCTGAGATAGAGGGCGTTAAAGTTTTTACAAAAAGGCGATATTTTTAAGTCCCTTAGAAATCTTTTAATCAATTTAGATAAAATTTGGTACACGCATTTAATGTAATAGGGCGCCTATAAATCTTTACCTATATTAACATTACTGGGTCTAGTGGCGTCTCAGTGGACACCACAGCCAATAATATTGAGAAAAATGTACGCCACTGACGTTTTACAATTTTTTTTTCTATTAAGGAAATAAAAATGCAACTTTCTAGTCTTTTAAATGTTCTTCGTTTTCAAGAGAAAAAAAGTCACTTTAATTTTTTCTAAAAGGTACATAGACAACATGGTAAAAAAATAAATAAAAATAACAATTATTTGCCTTAAGAGGATTCCGCAGCACTTTAAATTGAGCCAAAACGCGATTCGCCGCCGTTTTTGAATATTTATAAATTAAAAAAAGTTGTATATAGAAAAGTTTCTTAAAATGATCCAAAGATTATCGGAAAGTGGTTATTTTTACGGTTTTGTAATTTTATGAAATTTAATGTGGTAATTACATTACCAAAAATCAATTAACTTTCCGATAATCTTTCACCAATTTTAGACATATTTAAAAACAAAAACCTTTTCCTACGACCACTTGTGAAAATAGCAAATAGCACACTGATTTCATGCATAGAAAATGCGTTATATCACACTAGTGTTGCAAAGTACTTTACAGCACTAGTGTTGCAAAGTACTTTACAACACTGGTGTGATACATAATTATGATGTCATTCTAAAAACTGCTATTGGTTTTGCAAGTGACATATTTATTGTAGTGACAGTAAAAAAAACTTTTTATTTACTTTAAACGGTAGAACCCAAATAAGCGAAAATCATCTTATTTTATATTTATTTAAATTTACGAAAAAATAAAAACATAAACAAAAATAGACATCACAAAATACAAAAGGTTAGATAGATCACAAAAAACAACTTTCACTGACTGGCACAGTGTTGTCAGGTAAGTAGATCAAATTAAAAATCTCCCTTCTACCTTTGAGCACGCACTATATACAGGCAGCCTTGCCGCTTGACCGTTCGATCTAAAGCGCCAGAGAAAAAATGCCTATAGATCAAATTCCTTCCTCTCTTTCTTCGTGTACTCAAACAACTAGTTAAATCTTTTTTTTAATCCCTAATTAAACCTAAGGCTAATACACACTTTATGAATCCACTTTCTTTTATCCATTCATAAATAGAATCAGACCCTTCCGACGTTGCCAAATGCTTTCCATATTTTGCATGGTAACTGACGTTTGGTAGTCGTTTTTTCCTTACTTTTAGGACTTTAGGTTATGCGTTTACAATTTTCATATTTTTTATATTTTTCTTAAAAATATGAGGAAAAACTGTTATTTTTACTTAATTTTATATGTGATGTTCAGTTTCATTAACTCGTTTTACCAATTTTACCCCACCCAGCACCCCTTTTCACTCCCCGGTCCCGTAAGTTTATTTACTGATATTTTTTAAAAACGGAATATTTTGGATATGCACCACTTACGTTTTATTTAGAAGAGTGTCTAAAATATGTAAGAATCGATAATTTTTAAAAACACTTATAATAGCAGAAAACCGTATTAAACTATTAGCGTTATTACCTAACAAAACCATACAATTTTTATTAAGTGAGGGCCTTTTTAAATTCCAAAATGATAAAAGTTATATAATGCTTCTAGGTAGGTGATTTTCGATGTAAAAATATTGTCAAAACAGTATAATATAGCAGTGAGGAAAAGTATATATCACACTAGTGTTGCAAAGTAAATATCACCCTAGTGTTGCAAAGTTCTCAATTGTTTTTATTTTTTCTGAACAGACAAACTTTAATTTATTTATTTTTTGGTGAATAATTTGTGGTCGTAGGAAAAATAGTGTACAGTACTCGTGTGAAAATGACTTTCTTACACTCGTGGGTTTGTCGCACTCGGCTAACGCCTCGTGCTACAATATTCCCACTCGTGTGAAATTAGTCATTTTCCACACTTGTAATGTAATATACTATTTTCTTTAAAATGAATAGTTTTTGAATGGCATATAATCTTAGATTTTTATAATTATTTTGCTCTTCAAAAAATCCATCTTGCTTCTATACTATGACGTTCTTTCTCTGCGATCAGGTGCGTACACAATATTCGGTAGTAGACGCTATTTTCGCGATGCATATCTGTTTTGACCTTGAAATAAGCCAGCGTAGCTGATGCTTGAAGCGGCGAAAATAATAAATTTGAAATTTTTCTGATTTCGAGCTTGAGATTTGCTCGCGGCCGCAGGTCCGGTCGTCGGGGAAACGAGGGTCGGGGGTAGGCAGATCGGGGGTCGGGAGATCGCAACTACATGTATGTAAAATCGAAAAAGAAACATTTTTTCGCTTTTGTCAAAATTAATGCTGGGTTTTATGAAAAATTTGGTAGTTCCGACAATTTTTGTTTACCTAATTTAGTCATAATTCAAAAATAAAATACTTTAACATTTAATTCTTCCTCAGCTTGAGTACTTTCTTTAAAAATCTCAATTTTATAAGACTTTTCGTAATTGATACCCATGATCTTCTTGCAGAACATGGAAAAAATAATACCTAACTTTCTGCAGCCACACTTTCTTGTACATCCTTTCATATATCGGCAAGCTATTTTTTCAAGCAAAACTTATGGGGCACAAGAACTTTGATAGTAAATATTAAAGTTAACTTAAATCTTGAATTTTTATTACTCATATGTGACTAAATA